>JAOXYM010000003.1:29071353-29088234 GCA_028567055.1 Leptatherina wallacei | reverse complement strand
TGTGTGTGTGTGTGTGTGTGTGTGTGTGTGTGTGTGTGTGTGTGTGTGTGTGTGTGTGTGTGTGTGTGTGTGTCCTTCTTTAAGCTTCGATTTCAGTCACAACTGCTAAATATCTAAGTGAGTCCCTGTCTCACATTTTACACTTCAAATTTTTTACCACCAACTCTGTGTTGGTTTTTTTTAAAGTCACGGTTAGAAAGGTCAACAATGTACTCAAGCAAGCTAATAAATCTGTAGGGCTTCGTAAGCTTGAGCTTGATAGATATAGCAGTAGAATATATTGGGCTACCTAGAACATTGGTTTTATTCTAACTTATGACTTTTTGCAAATGAACATAGTCATGTTTAGAAATCTGCTTTTGATTAAGTTAAATTGTCTGATTCCCCAAAATGACCATCTCATCTTCAAATAGTCAACCCTGGCTAAGATCCTTAAAGCTTTTAACTGGGATTTATAAAAGAAACCAACTAACCTTAAAACTCACTAAGTGAAGATGAATAAAGAGTGGATCTTACTTCAGCAGCAATGCAATTACATGACTTTTATCTATAACATGACCACTCTGGTTTGACCAAATTTAGGCCACCCTTTTTCTGCAAGTCCCCCTTTACATCGAGAACAACAATGTCAAGACCCCCTACAAAGAAATGCACCATAAAAGTCTTTAGTTTATTGGCTGCTACTTCATTAATTATAGTTAAAACCATGTCAGTGGTGAAGAGAATTATCATTTCCTCTGCATTAGTGTGAGGCTTTTTAGACCTGGAAACTCTTTATATGAGGGGAGTTGAACATTGGATGAGACGGATGCCTCTTTAGTAAAACAACTCGGCTATTTACAGCTGTTGAGTCGTTTATTTCTGAAGTAATCAACAGGATTTTTCTTTGTTCAGAAGGAGAAGTCCCCGAGAGGCGTTGTCACCTGTTTGGTTTCATACTGTCAGATGCTAATATTTTGAGACATACCACACACTGGTCTCTCTTCATTACCCACTGTTGGCCATTACCATTCCCATCACCAGGTCAAGCCCAGGGCAAGAAAAGCCTCGTCACATTTTCTTGTCTTTTTTTTCTTTCTTTTTTAAATGTCTATTGTTGATTCATCATTGTTTGTCCATTGGTACTTCCACAAAATTGTTCATGTTTTACTAACAGTGCAAAAACTATGCATTTTATTTAATGTAACTGCGTCCCCCTTGTCATAACTCTTTTATTTAATGAGTTTTTCCTAGCCTTTGATACAACATACCATGAAATCCTGATTTTATATACTAATAAGGGAAAATGTGCATGTTGGTTTTATTATCATTAAATCATAATGACAATAAAACTGACAACTTCTGGTTTACATACAGTGTCAAATCATATGAAACAGTGATCAGTCTTTGGAGCACTCATTATTCAAATTATCTCTTTCTCTCTCACTCAGAAACACACACACACACACACACTGAAACACACATACTTCAAATGTACAGCTGTACAACACAGAGAAATGCACAAAAACAGAAAGATATATATATATATATATATATGGAGTGCTCCCTTGACTCTACCACGCAATATGCTCATATTAACGCTGTACTGAGTGCAGTGTACTCTGCTGAACTCTTAACTGTGCAATATGTTCATATACAGTACTTGTTCTCTTACAGCACAATATGCTTCATTCCTCTACTTGTTCAGAAGTTTATTTTGCCCTGCAGACTACAATACAGGGTGGACTACCCAGTATTGTTAGTATTTAGAAAGACTCTTTTTGGGAAATATGAAAATGTATGCAAAGAATTGATCAGTAAATGTTTTGTTTTTTTCATAGCTTTGCGGCTTTTTCACAGACTGTATGATGCTAACAGCATTTGCTGCCACCTCAATGTACCCCACACAAACATGCACCCAAAATATAAGTTCTAACCTGTGCATAGATGTTCATTTAAAAATTTCTGATGGTACATTTTGCGATGAAGATGGCACAAAGGTTCCCCTCCGATAATTCGGTGGTTCATTAGTGTGCTGGTGTGGCTGTATATAACAGTGCACTGCCACTCCTGAAGGCTTTTTCCAAACAGGTATTTAGATTTTCCTCTCTAGCAATCGGACAAACACCTTAGAAAGTTTTTTTGTTCTCAGAAACCTCAAATACTCCTATTTGTTTTAAAATTATGATTTTAAAGAGTGGCTTCTTAAAAAAATATTTATCTATCTATAGCCTTTTGTCTTCTGTGGGCATCTGTTACTTAGGTTTTCTGACTGCTGGGTATTCCATGGATGGGGATTGTTGAAGCTTAGAAAATGTTGTGATGACTTTAAACAAGCTGTAATCTTAGAAAATAAGAACGGTCTGAAAGCTGGACCATTACCTGAGCACTAGGGTTGCCCAAGTCTGCGCATCATAATCCCTTTTTTGTTTTTTACACTCTAAAACTTTATGCACTGCAGTTCATTAGAAACTCTAGAGTATGTCTCCTCTTCTTGTTTACAGGTGGGGACATATATAAGGCAGTGAAGTAAAATCTTTGTACACAGTAACACAATTGACACTATTTTTGACTTAATAAAAAAAAGAGATTTCAAATATCTATATCTGCTCTGATTTCCAATCATTCCCACCACTTTTCATTTGTCTGAGTTTCTTGATCTGCTCACAATCTGAACTGAGATGAGCAGATCAACATTTCTGTTGTCTTATCTTGCTTAAACCCCGAATTTAAAATGGGCCTACAAGTTCTCAGTAGGATATATGTCAGGAGAAGAAGGGAGCCAGGTCATTACTGAGTCATCTTTGAGGCCTTTTCTGGCTAGCAAAGCAGCGGAGTACTTAGATGCATTGTCCTGCATTATAATTATGTTCTTATTGAATACTGCAGACTCCTTCCTGTAACACTGCTTGAATAAAATTAACTTCCAGGAACATGGCAGCAGATCTGTCAGACCAACCAGCTTATCCTTAATGACAGGAGTACTTAAAAGTACCCATCCTCCACCCTACTCGCTCCTAAGAAGTAGAGCTGTGTATCCATTGTTGATGCAGACACTGGTCCATCCATTACATGGTGCTGCATTTACGTAGTTTTAGATGTGATGCATATGCTATATAACCTTTTATTCTATTCCTACCAAATGTGGTGCTACACACCGAATACATCAGTGCATTCATAGAAGGTACTTATGTGTGCTTGATGTGCATTTTATGCTTAGTGTTTCATCCTTTTGACTCTGTATTAGTACTACCTTTGTTCCTTTGATGCACTTTTTAAAAAAAAGTCCTCATTGCAATTGATGTTACTCGTGACACTTACTGATTCGTTTTATTTAAAACAAAATAAAAAATCTTATACATCAGAAAAGTTTTACTCAAGTCAAATTACTCAAAAAGAGAAACTTGAATTTGGCCCTGAAAATATCTAACGGTCGGTGTTCAAACATGACACCTGCTTCTTTTTAAGCACTTTGTTTTCATGCTTTCAGGGATGAGGTGTAATTTTTGCAAGCCATGCATCTGCAGTTCAGCAACTCAGAACCTGATCTTCCTTTCCCAGCTTTCCTCAACACATGCTGCCAATTGGTGTTGTCATTACTTAATGAGTCACAGGTGTATCTGACATTGTAGGTGTGACTTACAACAGATGCTCAATGCTTGGATCGCTGGTCTATTTGTTGGAAACACTGTGCAATTACAGAATGTAGGAAGGAGGTATTTTTGAAAAACATGGTGCAACACCAAATAGGAAAGTCTGAATAAAAAGATTCTGAACTATCAACTTGACTAAAAAGCCAATCAAATGCTCTACATGCAGCACGAATTTCAGCTTTAAATTGTTCTTATTTGAAAGCTTTTGTTCTCATTAAGAGATTTGTGATGTGTCTAGTTTTTCTTGCCCATTAAACTGTATTTTACTCATTAAACCCCATTTACTGTCTGGGTCTGTTGTAAGACTGAGCAGCACCAAACTCAGCCCGGCTTATCACACCCAGCTACTGCCGCATCATTTTGGATGAAAGGATCCACCACACAGATAATCATAAACCATTACTTCCCAAATCTAACATCCTCTGATCCTGTGTGAGAGGACAGACTGTTGCTGCAGTAGGCACCGCTGCCATGGTTGACTGCCGTCTTGAAAGAAGGGACTATTTTGGCAGGATAATGCGGTCGTGCCACTGAGTGAATAGGGGGTCTTGAGAGAAGAGGTTAGAGATAAGAAAATGGAGAAAATTCCATTAAAGATAGCGATGGTATCAAGCTGAGGCGCGGGGAAGACTATTCTGCGCCGAAACCCACCGCAGCACCCATCGAGAGCAAGGTGCATCTGTTACCATGGTACCCGGCGCAGGCAGCCCCTTTCATGTCTGTCAAGATGAGGAGGGATACTAGCAATATGTTACTCTCGCCTGCAGTAGAGCTCAAATGGACATGTGAGCACTTATGTACGTGTGTGTTTAGAGCTACATGTATGTTCCCGGCCAGCATGCAGCCAGGCAGCCCAGGTTTAAGATGCTGTATGCTGACAGAGGCCCGTCACACAACATGAATCATTTAGTCACCACAGCAGAGCTGGAAATGTCACATCTCATCAGTGTTCCTCATGCCTGGGTGCCCCTAAATCTCTGGCTATGGAGTTAAAGGAAGAACTTGATTAAAGAGAGAAGCTGAGATTTTAAATGCAAACAGACATTTATTGCATTGGGAAGCAGTGTTATACATTTTCCCCACAATATCATTTGCAGTACTGTAGCACTCAATGAGATTATAGTCTGTTGTGCATCTGTTTGAGCCCGGTGTCTCATCAGGACGGAGTGTGCATTTCAGATTCTTGATGGGATTTTTGTTCATCATTCTGCCCATTTCTGTCTCCTTCCAGGTCTGATCTTTCCAAAGAGTGGGATGCTACTTCCTCACAGTGGAAAATGCTGACTTTACCTTCCTTGGCAGCCAGATAGGCAATACAATAACAACAGAAGAAACTGTACAAGGAACATTTCCAAAAGTAAGCCAGACTATCTGCTACTGTCTTCATCTTTCTGATACAAAACTATATTTTTGTTTTTGCTACAATTTTAAAACAGTTTTATGAATAAAAGCAACATCAAATACATCATTCCTTGTTGTAAACCACAATCAACACTAACAGTAAATAGTACTTTATCATAATCTTTATTACAAGATATTAGGCCACTGTACAAATCAGTGAGAATCGTACAGTACAACGCAGAATTAAGACTGTTTCTCGAGGTTTGTCATTCAAAGCTGTATACGAGGTGCTTCAAGAATACACAAGAGTTTCAGAATTGCTGCCATGCATGCATGATTTTATATTTGCCATGCATGAGTTGGTATTTAAGTGTTTTACGAAAAGAGCCCTAAAAAAATGGCAACCCAACTAAACAACTCAACTCAATGAGTAAATGTATAAAGCACGAAAAAAGAACAAGTAGTCCGGTACAGTATATCCCTCATGAGTTTTGGCACACACAATAATGCACAATGCAATATAAATAGTTTTATCAATAGGGTGTTTACAGTCAAGTTACAGTATCAACCAATCCAGGTGAAAGCCTGGGAAGCTTACAAACAGGTGGGAAGTACACCGTTTATAAATGACTCGTTAGCTGCAAAGTATGGTAACAAAAAACAGGCAACATCGAGAATTGTTAAGTGAAAAATAATATCACTCTCATCTGCTCAAAGTTTTTTCTCAACATACAAAAAAACACTCCCTTAGGCCTTAGGTCACTGCAAAAGACATATTCCCAAGGATCAATAATAAATAAATTCTTCAACACAGAACAAATCAGTTTACCAATTCCCACTTTGTCCAAGAAAATATGGGCTACACTTTCCATATTTACAAACTCTGTTATTCATTTGCCCTCGATCAAAATGAAGAGCAGAAAGAATGGTACCATAGGTTTGATTGAGAAGATAGGAGAAGTGTGTGCTTTAGTTTTTATATTAGATTTACTTCTGTATCCTGTCCCTGATTTCTGCATTTCGACAGCATCGCCTCCTTCCTTCCTTCACCTCACCCCTCCCTCGCCCCCCTCGCCTCCTCCCTTGAAGTCTTCTCCTTGGATTGGATTTATGGCGAAACCCTGTAATCGAGGGTGTGTGAAGGTTGTGTGTGTGTCTGCGTGCGTTTGTTTGCGTGCTGAGGGGGGTCCACCTGGGGGTCTCCTTTGCTGCCATCTCTCACCCCTGCCAGTGTGTGTGTCATCTGGCTGGTCATTACTGGGAGAGGAGGGCGTGGAAGTTCTGCTTGCTGCCACACGAGAGAAAGTGCTTATATACAGTGTCTTTGGATTAAAACTGGTAAATATCGCCATAAAAAATTTTCAAGACTGTCTTTTGGGGAGGGGATGGTGAGCCGAGCGCACTAAGCCTCTGCCGAGGTCTTCTCTGTTCCATTTTTCAGCGCTTCATCGTCGCCATTCTCATCCTCGATCACAACTGTGGATGACAGGGGAGGGGAAATTAATGAGAGAGGGGGGGTTCATCTTAGTGTGGCGTCTTGAAAATTCACCGTCAACTGACAGCAGGGCTTTAAAGCCCAGAACCATTAGCACAGAGCTGTATGAGCAGAAGTGATGAGTGCATGCATGAGAGAGTAAGGCAGCGCAGAGAGAGAAGTATGCATGCAACTGTGCGCCTCTGTGCTTTAGATGCACATTTGCAGATGCGTTTGAACGTCTCTGCTGTGCACCTACAGGTGCAGCTCTTATGTCTGCCTGTTTGCCATGTTTGTCCATGTTCTACTGTACATGGAATTGTGTTTCTCTGTGCATGTATGTGCAACTACAGGTGAAACTCTTCTAGAAGGGTTTTTATCAGGAATGCATGACACATAAAAACAAAAAAACAATCTGATCTTCTCGTGCAAATACACAAATCAGAATTATCCAGCATATAAAAACTCAATCATGCCATGCACTGTGTTGGGAGGGGACATACAGCAAAACTCTGCTAAGCAACATTCAAAAGGTATTAAACAGCACGCACTGCGCATCCAACTTGTGTTGCAATGCGAATAGAATATTTAAACCAATCACACACATTACACACTCATGCCAGGATTAGACTTCATCTCTGATTTTAGATCTTAGCGAATATCATGTCAAGGCATTACTGCTGGTTGAACAAGGAAACATCCTCAATCATGGTGTTCTAGTAACCAAAATGCGCATTCACCACATCACTATACAAGAGAAAACGCCTTAATTATATAATTACCACGTTTGCTCCTGCCAATTTGTCCGAGTTTCGGTGGACGTTTATTCTGTGAGCCATTGAAGAAGTTGTTGGTGTCTTGAAGACGACAGGTGAAGGAAAGGTGTCCCTCGTCGCCCTCATTTCCATAATGACTCATTTTTTCTTCGTTGAAAGGCAGCACCTCCGACATCTCCAAATGCGTCTTTATCACCAAGGCGCACCAGCTAAAATGTAACGTCGCCAAGCTTGAACGTGGTCGTCTGTGACAAACAAAAAAAAAACGAGGAAACAAACAAAAGCAATATGCTGACACGACCTAGCCCTTACTGTTTACCCCGAAGACACGTGTCTGTCTCCGTTGGTACGCACCAGAAATAACAGTAAATCAAAATGTATTCAGTTTCCCCATTTGTGAAGCTTCGGCAACATTATGATTTAAAAAAATCCAGAGGTTGTTTTTTCCCCCAAAAAATAAAAAAAAGAATCTCTTTCTGTGCGTATTGCTTTGGAAATGGAGGCGCGCGTACTATTGTGCCGTGAAGCGCCCGCTGGTTTCGTGCGGCTGAACCCTTCGCACGGAAAATCTGAAAAGGAAATGCAAATTGAGGAGCGATGCAAAACACGGATCCCGGGGAGACCTGGTGAGGGAGCTGTACGGGGGTTTTCTGGTGCAGCCCAGAAGCGTCCAGTTGGAGTGGTGGGCACTACCAATGCTCCGCTCTCTGGGGTCTAGATGCGATAGAATAAATGCCGATTTTAAATTCAGAGATAGTACTTAAATGTGAACCAAATCAGATGGAGGCAAAAAAAGAGAACTTTTTTGCGCCACCACACGACGAATCACAGACATTAAATTATCGAGCCTCCTTCGCAATTTCACAAATTTTGTGATGCATCTGCCTTGATAGACTTGGAGGAGGACCACTATCCATCAAGTCAGACCTCACCAGAGGGTGGCAGTATTTTCATAGGCTGGAGTGTGACATTTGGCCCCATGGCGCACTTTCGCTTCCTACATCGTTTCAATGCATTTTGTATTTTTTTTCTTTTGTGAGTATTTTTCTTCTACTTCTTCTACTCTTTATTCATGTTTCCTCCCTTATTTTATTCTTAATGTATCATACTGTGTGTAAAATGTTCTGCATAGCCTAAATAATGAATCATGTTTTCACCAGTTTCTGGATTTAACTGGGTTGTATTTTATTATCAAAGCAGCAAAAGGTTGTGTTTTAAATGAGAATCCTCGACAAGACTTGACAGAGTTCCAGGCTTTTATAACAACTCTATATCCCCATTAATAAATGAGCTAATACTGATTGCCCTCTAAAATTTGATGAATACTCATTACAAATGTGACATTCCCCTGCTTATCATCATGTTTCACAATAGACTTAATGATTAATCAATTCTTGTATTTAAAAAGAAATTAGGCGTTGCAATAATGCAGGAGCCGTAATATGTCCAGATCAGAGGGTATAACTGGCTAGATGAAACTTTTCCTTTGGGCAAAAAAATTATAATAAAAATCGTGAATTTTCCATCCATTACTGTCTGTTTATATTCATGTCTTCTATATGAACAACAGCACAAAGGGATGTCTCACACAACAGGTACAGGCATGAAGTAGTAGACAGAGACGATCTTTTCTCAGAGGAATCTGAATAGATATAATTACACACACAATGACATGACAGACGATATCTGAGCCTGCAGCAGAGCTTACCTACTCAGGTTGTCAACCATTCATTGAAGAGGTGCAGTTATGGCACGCCTACTCCCTTTGGATTTAAAGCGGCCATAGATTTATCGCAGAATCCACCTTTTATAGCTACAATGGCATCTCCATAACGTGAGTTGTTCCTATTGCTATAATATTCCCACAATATTCTACTGTGGGACTGGTTCGGAATGAAAAATAAAATTCAGATTCAAACATTGCTAAATCATGATCTCATTTATTGAATTATTTGCATTTAGATTTAAAACATCCTACTCACAACTCCACATTCCACATCTTCTCTAAATGATCATGTAAAAAGGTAATTTACTGGAATTATATTATCAGTAGGAATACAAATTGAATATTGTGTTAGCACTATAATGTCAGAATATGAGATGCATTGCCATTGTACTTCTATTCAAGAACAATCAGAGCCATGTTTCAGAGACAACACTTCTTTTTTCATTACAACCACCTCTGATCCATGCCAGCCTATAGCCTACTTTTAAAGAAATGACCCATTTCTGGCACAAATATCAGGCTTCATTATTTGCTCATTAAGCATCATCTGTATCTGGAACAACGTAGATATGATCCATAGATGGTTTGATCTATCCAGCGACGGAATCTGGACACGGCCGTGTAGACTCCGGGAAACTTTGCATCACCACAGCCGTTGCCCCATGAGACCACACCGTAAACCCTTCCCCTGCACACCAACGGCCCGCCAGAGTCTCCCTGCGAGCACAAGACCACACCTTCTATCAGTTACCATGCCACAATGTGCCTCCATGAAAAAAAAAGGCTTTCAGTTTCGTGTTATGTTGAGTCTGAGTGGTGCCTTGAAGGCAAACGTTTCAAGAAGCATTTGCTAATCTAGAGGGTTGGATGTCTCAGCCATAAAGGTTATTTGTTTCTTGTACTGCTTTTGAGGCAAAACATGGAAATATTATACAGTTGTAACTTAAAGCCTTGCAACATCCTATTCTCAAAATGTAATTATATAAAGTCACTCAATTAGATGTATAACATATTGCATAAAAACCCATAATTTGAGACGTTAAATGTTTCATTTTACATATGAATAGTCAGAAAACATGTCCTGTTATGCAGATTCCCCTTATATAATAACCCACCATGTGGACATGACAGCTATGAATAGTCTTCTGTTAATTATGTATGCTTATGTTTCATGTGTGAAATATTTATGTCTCTTTTTATATAGAGAATGATCAAAATCTCATGGCTGACCAAATGTGGTTAAGTGTTTAATTCCCATCAGTCCTTTGTTTCATAGTTTCAAATCTCTTAGAATAGTTCATCATAATCCCTTGGAAAGTCTTCCACTGTTGCTTGAATATAGCACATTTTAATTAGTCACTCAGTTCTTTACCTAAGGCAAAATATAGCCTACTGGTATATCACACATTGAATTTCATTTAATTTTTCTCACCTAAACGCTGAGAAACAACTCTCTCTCTCTCTTTCTCTCTCTCTCTGTGACCCTACAAAAAAACTAATCCAAGCATCCTGTTGTTTGCAGCCACAAATTAAACTACAGTCAAGTTTTCCCCGCTGTTGCTGTTGTACAGATGCGTTTCCATCTCTGCAACTATCATATGTAATATAGTTCTTGAAGCTGGACTGCCATCTGTGCCATCTGCCACTAAAACTGTTGTTACTGTTTTGCTGAAATTGCGAGATAATGAAGACACATTAATCTGGTGCCATCTGATATGCATTGAGAAGCAAGGCCAGGACCACAGAGAATTATGTTATTTCAAAGTGTATATCATGTCTTTTCAGGGATCAAACAATCACGTTTTTCACAATGAGTTACACTCTGTGGCAACACCCATTTACTGTATTTGCTGCTGAATCGTTTGAAGAGAAGTGTATTGGTTGTCAGTACCTTACATGCATCTCTTCCTCCAGCCCGGTGGCCGGCACAAATCATGTTCGCTGTGATGTTTCCGTTAAAGGAGGCACTGCTGTTACATCTTGCGCTTGAAACAATGGGCACCGTGACGGTCCTGAGCGTGACAGGGACCTGGCCTCCACCCAAACTATTGTAGCCCCATCCAGACACCCGACACACGTGGCCTTCGACCACACCTGTCCCTTGTCTGGGAAGAGGCGCCAGTGACACAAATTTGTTGAGGATCATGGGGGCCCGCAACTGGACAGAAAATAAGAGGACAGGGTACATGTAATTCCTATAATATGGTTAATGTTGACTAAAATGTTTGTTAACCTAAAAACAAGTAGCACTGTTTGGTTTTACTACATTCAAACATCTATTAACAGCATCAGGGAGCTATTTTTGTCATTAAATATTGTAAACTACCTGATAGGTACAAAACAGAAAAGGTTTGTGAGTATATCATCATTGCAGATTTAAGATAAAAAAAATTCTATTGTAAAAATATGGTTACTGTACAGCTGCAGTACCTTAATGAGCATGATGTCAGCATTGTTGGTGCTCCTTTCGTACAGTGGATGGACAACCAGCCTGTGGGGCTTCGCATACTGCTCAGTACCCTCGAAGATATTTACTTTGTAGTCGCCTGCCACTATCATCATCTGATCTGTCCTAAAACACAATGCATATTCGTTTTAGATCCTGTACATCAATAAACCAGGCACAAAATAGATAATTAGCCGGAGGTAAATTAGCTTTTAATTTTATTTTGGAGAAAACCTCTTTTTTTTTTAAGTTCCTAAACAACATACATGAGAAATTACCATAGCATGAAATAGCAGCTGTGAATGTGTACAAGCACTGACTGTCACCACATGAGTTGTTTGCCTGCCAGGGAACAATGGCTTACTGTAAGCGGGCAGAGCTCAGACTGTAAAACAATTTCCTGGATCCAGAGAACATCACACTTCACTGTCTTTCCGTTTAACCCTCCCACACTGATGATGCTGCACCAAGGTCACCTGACACAACTGTATCTGTGTGCTGTTTGACTTCCATATGGTGGACTTGTTGTGACATCACCTTCCTCTACCAGAACGGATATTTGATTTGAGGCATCTGATGGGACCATCTGCTCCCATCATGCCAAGTTAGGCTTTATACAGTGACTTGTAGTCCACAAGAAAAATACCAGTGTATAACTTTCAGCCCCAACATTTCAGAGACAGTTTTTTTTTTAACTTTAGGAAAGTTTTAACACAATCTGTCCGGTCACATTTTAAAATAATATGGTAGGTGATACTGTATTTGTAGCCAATTAGGCATAAAAGGGGACAGGTGTGGGACTAAAGTGGGAAAGAAGGAACCACAGGCACAAGCAGGAGAGGACGGACAGACGGACGGACGGACGGACGGACGGACGGACGGACAGACAGACAGACAGACAGACAGACAGACAGAAGGAAAGGTCTGGAGAGCGGGTCCCTGGCAGGTTGGACTAGGTCCAAGGGAAAGCCCTTAATAAACAGATGAGTGTACAGGAACGTCTACACTCTTAACTCTTGCTGTGCGGGTGGGCTCCTCATCTGGCTTTGAGAGTATTTAAGTGCCTTTTTATGTCTTTTTAGCAGCAACCAATGGCTGTGGTTAACCAGGAGCAGACAATGGCGTAAACACTTGGGACCCTCGGTGGACATGTCTCCCTCACTTTTTTGCAGCAGAATCCCCCCCTCACTAGGACATTCAAGAGAATCTTCATCCCTCCTCTCCATCGCAAAGCTGAGGACTTTTTTTTAGAAACTGTGTTGAGTAAGGAGAAAAAGAACTCCAGTCTAAACTCTGAGCAGTTGTCTCATTCTTTTAACAGTGGTCTCCCTAGCTGGTATCCAAAGGACCATGTGTGACATTTCATATTTCCATCCTGTAAAGTATCACCCTAGCATGAGGAAAATACGCCTTATATAAGCATTTCCACATCAGAGCAGATGCAAAAGTCCAGCACAACATTTTAGTAAAACAAATTCCACACTTCTTGGTGGGGTTAGACAAAAATATCATTATAGAATCAGAAAACCGTTATGGTTCGATATAAAATCCTTTCTTTTTACGGGTTGCCATGGTTACATTATAATGCAACATGGCACTGTAGTAATTTCCTGGTTGGCTTTAGGCTGTAACATCAAGGGTTATATATAATATAAAAATAGTTTTCCTTGGAAAGGATCAGTGATGGATTATGGTTACAGTTAAAATACATCCTTATAAGAACCTCTGTCTCCGTCATGGATGCCATTTTATACCTTATTCTTTGGATTTAATGATACTCAGCATCTCCCTGCATGCCACATACTTGTTTTGGGGAGAGGAGGACTGTACCCCCTTTTTTTGATGGAATGTCTTAAAACGGCAACATAGCCTGATAAAATCAGATTTGCTTTTGAATGCATACAGACGGATTTGAAAGGTTTGCGTGTCGAGTCATGAATAAGAAATAAGTTGGGTTTCCATTCGCAAGTGAAGTAAATGTTGTGATTCTCTCCTCACTGGCCCTCCAGTGGCAGTTCCAGAGTCTTTGGATTGTGCATGCATGGGCTTAATTGATCTAATTAGCTTCATTGGCTGCATCTGTGAAGGAGTGCATAAAGCATGCCTGGTGTGGCTTGGATGGGGGCACTGTACTGCTATGTTTAACATTGGCTAATATGTTTGTTTGTTTGTTCTTTTTAAAAACACTTTAAATTTTTTTTTTTTTTTTTTTTAAACCTTTGCACTCAGTTTCAATTTTATAGCCAAACTAGATGGGTTTTAATGGCTATGTTGCTATGATGATTCAGGAACTGCTTTGACCAAAATAAACAATGTACACAAAAAAATGTACATAGTCTTAAAAAACAAATAAAAAACACACACTGCTTGGCTGAGTATTAACATTTTAGTACATTATTGGAAGTGTTTGAATTTCTTTTGTTTGAGTGTTCCTGCAACCTTTTCTTTTTCACATCTTATAAATGTGTATCAAACACAACATGATGACCCTGCTATTGTTACGTCTGGGTTTTGCCACATTCTTTTAGAAC
This sequence comes from Leptatherina wallacei, assembly GCA_028567055.1. Taxonomy (NCBI): domain Eukaryota; kingdom Metazoa; phylum Chordata; class Actinopteri; order Atheriniformes; family Atherinidae; genus Leptatherina; species Leptatherina wallacei. The sequence continues at coordinate 29,074,308 of JAOXYM010000003.1, read as the reverse complement.
CTTGCCCCTGTTAGCGAGATAGTGAAGCATTGATCGCAATAGCTGCATGCTTGCCCTCATCAGGCTTTCAGAAACTGGCAAATGAGAAAAAAGAAGGAAAAAAAAGGTAGGGCTGTGATTTGCTTTAATTCAAGTAGATTTTCTATTCTATTTGGTTTTGTTGTGAATCTTGCAAATCTATCACAGTCCCAAAATAACTACAGAGCTGGAAATTAGCTTAATATGTCACCTCAAAGTTCATAGTTAAATGATAACAGCATTCTTACCCAATGTTGCAGTGTGCTGCAGTCAGAACCCAGTATCTGTGGACTAGTGATCCACCACAGAAGTGTTGGCCACTGGTGCTCTGCAGTGACACAATGTATTTGATGGAGTTTGGTGCAGCAATGTAACCACCCACTATACGGCCTTGCATAAGCACACGACCTGCATGGAAACATAAACACAAGAACATAAGCTGAGCGAGTGCTGTTCTCTACATCTGTGAGGACTCATAGAGCATGTAAGGGTAAATTTGCTGTAGATTCTTGATGGAATTTGATAAGCTTTTTCAGTTCTGACTAACAAGCACACAGTTGTTCTCAGTCAGTGCTAGTAAAGCTGATTGTGAGTCGACTTTAAAAAAAACTTCTTTACTATACCTTTCATATAGGTTTTGTAAAAGCTCTGCTCGTATGGATATCAGTCACACTATAAAATAAGGTCAGCCTTGAGTGGGTAAAGAAGAAACATAACGATTTAGCCCTCCTGATCCCACCCATGTAATTTACTTGGCTTTACAATTAGTGGATTTCTGTCACCTAGAAGGTCACTGTGATGAAGTTAATGTACCACAGCCTGCCTGACCCTTCAGTGTCACCACCTCACGTTAGATTTTGAAACATTGGAGCAGAGACCCCTCCTGTATGCCACGGCTAAACTATAGACCTCAGGCTGATACTTCTTCATCAAGTTGGATGAATGTTTGGGGTCAATATATTGAAGAAGCTCCATTGATGATGGAAGCCAAGTTTTTCTCCAGTGTTTTTGACATTCTCTGAGGATGTTTAATGATATTACCCAAGGCTATCCTGATGAATTAGAGCAACTCAGCACCCCAGGGGAAACCACACAATGCTGTTCTCCATGGACAATCACCAAGGGAGACTTACTTTTCCAAAACAAAAATCTTATCCTTCCCTTACAGGGATTAGAGGAAAGCCTTTGATCATCAATTAGTGAATTGTCTGCACTTTAATTGCATTGTACTGTCCCTTTTTATGTTATAGTTAGCATTGTAAAGTGTGTTTTTTTTTCTATTCACCCATACATGAAACTCATACAGTGCCTCATGTTCTATTTATAAACACTATACATGCAGTGCTTTTTGCCTGACTTGCATACAATCACACACCATTGGTCACATCAGGGGCCAAGTGGAGTTCAGTGTCTTGCCCAGGGCCACTTCAACACGTGGAGGGGCTTGGGATTGAACTGCCAATGTTCTGAATGAAAGGAAATGCATTCATCCTCAAGAACACTATTGCATGGGTCAAGCATGAAAGAAATGTGATGATTTTTTAAAATACTTTTCCGTCATCATTTTATTTTTTGTTCCAGCCAGTGGAACAGATGACCTTGTTGTAGTCAAGGACAGAACGCATCATAAAGATTGTTTAGAAAACCATTAGGGCAACAAAAGACTTCCAAAACCTTCCGAGATAAAGATCTGAAACTTGGATCTTAACTTAGTTTACAAATGGTTAACAGAGTCCAGTAAGAATTCCTTGCAGCTTGATGTTCCCACTTTACAGTTTAGATCTTGTGACTAAAAACCACCTAAAACAATTGCCATTGTCCTTTTGGATAGATAGATAGGAGGGGTTATGCAGTACCCCAGTTTCTTCTAATCTGAGGACAGGAGTTGAGAATAGCAGGGATTCTTCTCTTTACTGATGTTTCTATGTTCCCGGAGCAACGTACTGAAGTGCCTATGGATAAAATGAGTCTTCATAGCATGCATACACTATTCCATATAGTATATGTGTTTGTATGCTGTCTGCATTGAAAGTCCCCTTCACTTGACTGATCAAGGCATCAGTGAAGTGACACTTAAGAATCAGTTTATCTGGAAAAAAAAATTAAAAAAGCAGCAAAAAGGTTTCAGTTCTTTCTTTTTTATTGTGTCTTAAACAAATGAGATATCTGATGTAATCTGAGCTGAGTATGGGGACTTTTTTTGGCTATAGATCTACTCTCCTTTCAATATGCATATAATGCATGTTCGTCATGTGAAAATATTCCTTTAAAAAATATCTTGTTCTTTCCAATTAGGAAGTAGTTTCCGCGAAAACATATGAAAGTATAACAAAATAATTTACTCACTGTGGACTGTTGTTAGATCCAGGAACACACAACATAAACACAGAAGCAGGTTCATCGTTGCAGGGGAAGTTTGGGGCCGTTATCTCACACCATACCAGAGACTGAACTACTGCAACCCCACAACCCCACAACCAGCATCCTCTGCTCCTGCCTGCTGGCTTGGACTACTAATTCACTTCTCTCCGGAAACAGAAGGAGTCAATCACATCAACCTTTATCCTCAAGTTTCCTGTGAAAGAAAAAAACGTTTTTAATTTCATTGTTCATCATGCAGCTGCAAGGTCCAACACTGTGGCACTGATTGAGAAGGAAAGAGAGAAGGGAAAGGAACAAAGTTCACATTCAGAAAGTTTCTGCTATCAGAAGTCTGTCTTCTGACCCTCCTGACTTGTTGAAAGGCCTTATGTTGTTGCCATGGCAACACGGGGTACTGTGCTGAGCAGGTTCATCTGTACTGTATCTGCACACACTGTTTCATCATGCAGACTTATCCCTGTTGAAATGTCTCAATGGCCTACTGTGTGTGTGTGTGTGTGTGTGTGTGTGTGTGTGTGTGTGTGTGTGTGTGTGTGTGTGTGTGTGTGTGTGTGT
>JAOXYM010000003.1:29056815-29071253 GCA_028567055.1 Leptatherina wallacei | reverse complement strand
TGTGTGTGTGTGTGTGTGTGTGTGTGTGTGTGTGTGTGTGTGTGTGTGTGTGTGTGTGTGTGTGTGTGTGTTTGTTGCATGGCTTTGTTGTGTATGAAATATTCTCCAAACAAGTGTCTCTGTATGAGTCAGCAACTATCATTGAATCCATGTCAGCAACATTGATATCTCGTTGTCATCAGTACGGCAATCATGGCGACAGTGATAATGAGTACGATGATGATGACGATCGTGAACCCTCTGGCAAATCAACATCATCCATTCCATGGGGGATGGGAATTTCGCCTGACCTCCTCTGTCCCACATCTACAGCAGGGGTGAATAATTGATGCTTCACCCGGCAGAACGGGAGGGATGGCTTTGTGTGGCCTCCCACTGTCAGGTATTTCTTTGGCTGACACTACAGTGGCCCGAAGGTGCAAAACACAACAGTTGAGGACAAAACATGTTGAAAAACAACCCAAAAAAACATAACTTTCACCACCACTCCTCCCACAAAGAAATAGCCTTCAGCAGTGAAAGTAAGAAATATTTTAAAAAGCCACGGTTAGTATCGATAATGTTGTTGATACGGCTTATGTAACTTTTCTTGGCTGGTTCACTAATGCTGGTTTGTGGTGTGGAGCTGCCTCTGTTTTGTGTGTGTGGGTAATCAAAGAGGAATAAATAGTTTTTTTTACTGATAATGCGGAACCCATATGTAAAAAGAGCTACCGTGCTAATAATTCCTGCCATGTTTATGCAAAAAATGAGGCAACTCGCTCTGTACATGCATAAAGTTGTGTTATCATGACCAGAACCAACTATTTCTTGCATGCTATGGTCCACTCTAACCACAATCTGTTGCAGAATTATACATGTCTTGATACTTAAAAGGTTAATAATAATTTGTTATTTTATAGTTAAAATATTAAAAGAGTAAGTAGCAATCACTAGTCAACAGAGCCAACAATGTAGAGGTTGATTTTTGTTTGAATTTACTTTGTTGGATAGGCTGGAGAAAAAATTATTATTTAATCTAGAAAGTTTTTGATAATTATTGTCTTTTTTTTCTTTTTTTTTAATCTAACCTTTATTTAACGCAGCAGGTTAATTGAGAACCAGTTCTCATTTACATTGATGACCTGGGCCAGAGGCTCCAGTACCACGTTGGTAAGCACATATAGCAATATAGTAAAACTCTGCCCCCTTGTGGTGACCATTTTTGAAGACTGAAGTTACAAAATATGCCTTTAATATAAAAACATCTTTAAAGTTTCATTTCATCTGGAGACATTTTTGTTTGCACATCTACCACTTTTCACCTTTAAATACATTGAAACATGACTTATAAACTACTACTTTAGAAACAAATATTCGTGATCCATGTGAATTTGAATGGGTTATTAAAACCATTATTTCTGGAAAGATGTAGACATGGACACAATTGTTGGCACCCTTCTGTTAAAAATATAATCCCACAACGGTCACTGAAATAACTTAAAACTGACAAAATAAATAAAAATTTACTGAAAATTGACCAATGAAAATCAGACATTGCTTTTGAATTTTCTTCATTTAAAAAAATGAACTAATGATACAGGCCTGGATTAAAATGATGGCATCTTTAACTTCATATTTTGTTGCACAAGCTTTTGAGGCAATCACTGTAATCAAATTATTTCTGTTATTGTCAATGAGAATTCTGCACCTGTCAACAGGTATTTTGGCCAACTCCTCGTGAGCAAACTGCTCCAGTTGTTTCACGTTTGAATGGTGCCTTCTCCAGACGGCATGTTTCAGTTCCTTCCAGATGTTCAATAGGATTTAGAGCAGGACACATTGAATAGTCCAATGTTTTGCCTGGGTACATTTAGTTGTGTGTTTTGTGTCATTATCCTGTTGGAAGACCAATGACCTGCGACTGAGCCCAAGCTTTCTGACACTAAGCAGCTCATTTTGCTCCTGAATACTTTGATAGTCTATAGATTTCATTGTGCCCAGCATAGATTCAGCACCCTGTGCCAAATGCAGCAAAGCATCCCCAGAACATAACAGAGCTTCCTCCACGTTTCACAGTATGGACAGTGTTCTTTTCTTGGTGATCTTTATGTTTGTGCCTGTGAACATAGAACTCATTTGCCTTGCCAAAAAGTTCCATTTTGTCTCCTTTGTCTAAAGGACATCCTTCTACCTTTGTGTGTTTTATCAATATACACTGTGGCAAATGTCAGTCAGGCTTTTTTATGATTTGCTTTCAACAATGGTGTCCTCCTTGATCGTCTCCAATGAAGCCCACTTTCTGTGGTCAGTGTTCAGCAAGGTACACACCAAACATCACAGTGACTTTAAACAGGTAGACTGACTGATTATAAGTTTGAAGACACCTGGGATGCTAATTAGAAGACACACCTTAGTTTAACATGTCTCCATGGTCAGATTATTTTCAATCTTTTCTAGGGGTGCCATGATTTTTATCCAGGCCTGTTTCATTTGTTTTTTTTTGTTTGTTTTTTTTTAAGATGATTCTGTTGAACAACAATTCAGAAGCAATGTTGGATTTTCTTTGATTAATTTTCAGTCAATTTTTATTTATTAGTTTCAAGTTATTTCATTAACCTTTGGGATTTTTTTTCTTTCATTAACAGAGGGGTGCCAATAATTTAGTCTATGTCTGTATTAATGGAAGCCTAAAACCCAAATTTGATCAAATATCGAGTGAATTTATTTGCTTTTACTGTTATCTTAATAGTTATTTTAATTTTCATGTTTTCTCTCTGTTTAATAGTTTAGCTCTCTTTTCATTTTAAGCTATTTTTTCATGTAAACAAACAGTACACAGTGCCACTTAGAAAATGTATCAAAGGACTTGCAACGTTTCGCTGACACATGCTGCTCGAAGACTCGTAACAGAGACGTCTCTGCCGCACATGTACTTTTGCTCAAGGCTTCTACTTCACTATCTCTGTCACAAACACACACACACCGGGCACAAAAGCATCCTGTTCGTCACAACTTTGCACCTGAGGGAAAGCTGAGCATTACCTTTCACCTTCTCAGGTGGAATGACACCATGGGGAGTGCAGACTGTACAGAGGCTGTGAGTTACAAACCAAACATCCCCATGGGTGGGATCCCTGAATGGAAAAAAAAAAAGGGGAAAAATTGCTGGGAAGCTAAATGAGAGTGACACCTGGGAGACGGATAAGGCTGAGACTGTAGTGTCTCTCTGCTGGATCAGACTTATCAATACACACCAGACAAAAGCTTTGATTTATCATGTGGTTTTTTCTTTTAATCTTTTTTTCTTTAAGCATGACTGTTTATTTTGACCCTGAGTCAATGTGAGGGGAAAGATGTGTTCAAAAAGACATCCGCTACCTTTGCTCTATATGTAATATATACAATTTAAAAAAAAATTAAGCATAGAAAAAATGTTTTGCCATGCTGCATCTCAGGTTGATAGAACACCAGAGGGCAAATATATCACACTCCTCTTATCCTGCCCTCTGTAGCATCATTGGATATACAAACAGTATGTCTTACAAGTATAAGCTATCATTTCTCTGGCTTGTTGGGTTTCATCTCTGTAAAGCTTTACTTTGTCTGCAGCACCAGACAATGGGATGATGCTGTGAGAACAAAGACCCCTGAAAAAAAAAGGTGTAATGAAAGAGAAGTCTCTTTTTTCATACTGGGTCACATTCTGTTCTTTCTACCTGTTACAGACACTTTAATAATGGTGGAATAAAAAGAAGGGCAGGCGTGCATACAGTATAAAAGCATCACAAGAGTTCTCAGACTTCTCCAGGAACTTCATCTGTTTAAGATCGTAATTAGTGTGTGGATGCTAGACTTGGGTGGACTCTGACTTGACTGTTGATCAGGTGAGGCAGTTTTGTATACAATGGTTACATATGAGAGTGGAGACAAAAGGGTAGCATATACAGTTGTCTGCAAAATTATTCATACCCTTCCATTAAAGAAAAGGCAAAGTTCTTAATAGTAATTCAAATAACTGGAGACTGAAAAAAGTAATATTAAATACAAATTTGCTAAATTATAATGTAGTGAAATAAGACATTGTTTTTTAATTTATTGAGTTGAAAAACTGATTAAAAGAAAACAAACAATATGGTCCTGGACCAATGAGAGCACTTTTCTGATGAGCATTGGGCCAAAATACCTGCCGACAGGTGTAGAAGTCGGATTGAGAGTTACAGAAAACACGGGATTGCATTGATCGCCTCAAAGGATTGCTTAACAAAATATTAGCTTAAAAGAGATGTTACGTAAATTAATTTCTCATCAATGTCATGATTTTCATAACATTTTAATGTATTATTATTTTTGTCAGTTTCAACTTATTTCAGACAGCTGGGTTTTTTTTCCATTGTTTAATGGAAGGGTATGAATCATTTTGCAGATAACTGTACTATCAGACTATGTTTTGGTAATGTTGGCTTTTTCTTTAAAAATTATTTAAATCATTCAAATGATACTCAAACTTCAATTTAAGAATATGTGAATAAGAAAATCAATGAACAGTTTGTGCAATTATAGACCATAGACCACTGAATCAGGTTATTCTTTGACGCTGCATGAGATAAAGCTGATTTTGGAAGCCACAGAAGGGTGGCAGGAAATCTTGGCTGTTTTCCATCATGTGCCAAACCTGTATTTCATGTAGTATTTAAAAGTTATTTCTGTTTGATTCTTTGTGAGACTTCAACCTTCAGGCCCATTTGTACTGCAATAAATTAAAACATAGATACAAATTGTGTATTCATTCTAGTGAATGATCTTACCTGAGAGAAACCTGTAATTGATCATGTAGGACAACTGCACACAAATGTTTTTTAATCAGCATAAAGAGGAGAACATTTAACATTTTTTTTGTACTTATATGTGAAACGGACTGATTGTCTCTGTATGTCTCTATAGTAGCTGCCATGATGAAACTGGCTCCATCTGGTCATTTCTTACTGTTTGGCCTGCTCATTACTGACCTGACAGGTGAGGTTCATGGCAAGGATGAGAAAGAAAATCATTAAATACTGTCTAAATTCATTCAACTAAAAAAAAAAAAAAAAAAAAAAAAAAACCATCAAAGCTACTTATATTCTATGTTTCCTTGTGTCTTAGGTGTGTTTGGGGGCAGAATTATTGGGGGTGCAGTGGTAAAACCTTATTCCATCAAGTATCAGGCCTCCCTCCATTACTTAGAATCCCACTTCTGTGGAGGCACCCTGATCCACCCGGAGTGGGTGGTGTCTGCTGCCCACTGCTGGAGGCCGTAAGTTATTGCAGTTCTACAGCTGTAGCACTCATATTGATATCCACTTACTGTCTGATGGTCATGCGTTAAGGCTAATATACACTAAAAGCTGTATGAAAGATAATTTACTTGAGCAATAATTTTGCTTTTACTGTTACTCAATCCCTTTTTAAAGATTCCTATTGTGCTAATATATGCTTATTATGTACTATTTTTCATAATTTCACTTCAGGGATTAATAAGATATTATTGTCATTCAATTTCTCTTGTAGGAGTCACATGATAAAAGTGGTCCTAGGTCAGCACAGCCTTGCAAAGCGGGAAGGATTTGAGCAGATCTTCAATGTCTCATTAATCATCAAACACTACCAGTACAATTACTGGATGCTTGACAATGATATCATGCTTCTTAAGGTAAGAAACAATAATGAAAATGTAACATAGGGTTGCATACTGATGCAGGAAATTAATGTATAAAGATGTCATGAATGTGGGTGGATTATGGGAAATCATTAGGTTATTGCTCCAAAGTGTTGCTAAATCAGTGATCTTCGAAACAGCAATGAGGCAAAGTATGATACAGAATATAGTTTTGTTCGTAAAAGTGATTGAGCATCTCTAGATGGTTTATAATATGAATTGTAGTGATGTCACTTCCAATCACCCAAAACTGAGACTCTACTTCTAGATTTGTTTTATACACTAACAAGGGGATTAGCTGTCAGGGGCTGGTTTAGTATGAGCTAGAACAGTTGCTGGCTTTTAGTAAGGAAACAGCCTTCAGCTGCATGTGTGTATCACCTCGGGCGACTGTTAAGTGGTCTTCATTTTGCCCTTTACTGTGCCATGTCACTGCACAGCCAATACTTGAACATAATTCCTCTTTTCCTCTAAATACCTCATTAAAACTCCCCACAGTAGTATGCTAGATCAGTGGTTCCCAAACTGGGGGTCACAAGATCATTTCAGGGGGTCGCCAGATGATTATAAAAAAAAAACATATAGACTACATTCATCAAATGAATTTGGGATTTGTATCAGGGCTGTCAAAATTAAACCATTGATGCAGAGATAAATCTAGAATTAGCACCTTTTTTTTTTAACACATTCACGCATAAACATCAAAGTTAGCACTACAATGTGAATTACTGGGTGTATTATGAAATGTTACTTTAACTTCTATCATGTGAGCAAAATAAGTACTGTTTTACTTTCAATGCTAGTTTATAAAGATGACTGACAGAGGAATTTGTTGTCTGTGGGTCAGCTGGACCGTCCAGCAAACATCAATGCCATGGTGGAGCCGGTCCTTATGCCAGATGTGAACTCACCCCCTTTGGAAAACTTTGCCCGCTGCACAGTCAGTGGCTGGGGTGTGACCTGGGTCTATGGCCAAAGTCTGTCAACTGAACTGATGTCTGTAGATGTGGATTATTTCTCAAACTGCTGGAATTACTACTACTTCAGGATCACAAGCAACATGATGTGTGCTGGCTCTCTTACTGGTGGGAAAGACTCCTGTCAGGTGAGCCACAAAGTGTGTTTGAAAGGGAGAAAATGACTGATTTGATGCCTGCAGTGTGTATAAAGCTACAGCTTCACAGTGATTTAAATCTGAGTTTCTCACTTTGCTCTGACAAATACTCATCATCCACAGCCCCGCTCACACGTGGAGTTCCTCAAGGCTCAGTCCTGGGCCCCACTCTATTTTCATTTTGCTTTTGGGGTTAATCTATAGGAAAATATGATTTTTTTTTCTCCCTCCACGGCTGTCCAGATCTACATCTATCTGTTCATAAAGATAAAAACTAAAGATTCATTGCATGACTATTAAAATTCAGATTTCCTTAATCTCAATGAAAAACAAAACTGAGATCATTTTATTTGGGCAACCAGATTTTTAGATAACCTTGAGAGTTGTTTTGGGCCTTTGGCTTCATATGATAAAAATAATGATAATAAAAAAATGTTTTATTCCTTTATGTGGGTAATGACCAGTCTGTCTTTCTATTAGCAGTGAATGAAAAATCCAATAACCACTTGTCTTTCAGTAGGAACAAATACGTGATCATATAACACCAGTATTGGCCTCACTCCATTAACTTCCTCTTTGGTGTAGAATGGATTTTAGATTTTCATTGTTGGTTCAATATTTATATCATTATACTCCAGTGAAAGGACTGAGGTTGACTAACCTCATGTTTTTAGATGTCCAAAGCTCCAAACATCAAAATAGAAATGAAAGTGCTGTTCAAATACAGCTGATATGGACATAAAATTGACCTTTAGGTCTTTCTGAGGAGATAGTAATGAAACGATAATCAAAGTGAAAGCATTAGTAAAGTGATTAGTAAAAAGATTAGTAAAGTGAAAACATCTCGAAAATTGACTTAAAATCTTACTGTGAATGGAGAAAAAAATATTTTTTATTCTGTTAAAGTTGCTTATTACACAGAGGCAATGAAATAAGCTGTGTACAGCCTGGAGTCGTTGGCAAACATGGTAGAAACAACTTCATCAATCCAAATCAGTATTTTTGGCCTCTTGACAAATTTATTTTCCTTGTAGTAATGTGCCTGTCTCTCTTAAGTCACAAAATGCCATGCTGCTCACCAGTTAAGTGCTAAACCTCTGAGATTGAGGGACATGCAAAGAGAGGAATAAATCACTAAATTCTTTACTGAAACATTTCCTATTTCTTACATCATTATAAAGTCATCTGAGAGGACAAAAAAGGGTGATTAACTTTAAAGGATTTTTCAACTGCCAACTTACTAACTCTGGATTTTCCCTCCTCAGGGTGACTCAGGGGGGCCGCTTGTCTGCAACGGTAAATTTGAAGGAATTGTGTCATGGGGCATCGGCTGTGCTTATGCTTTTTACCCCGGCGTCTACACCAAAGTCAGAAACTACATCTCATGGATCAACTGGGTCACACAGAACAGTTAATGATTCCTTCACTCAGAAAAGTTTACTGTCATGAATATTTAAATGGATCCTAAAGGACCCAAAAACCTTTGTGGGTATATATTTTTTTTGTCTTTTACAATTCTTTTATATAAACTTGAACATATCTACAAAAATGACATTACCAGGAATCTACACTGAGAAAATGACTACACTGACTTTTTTTCCACTGAGTGGTTCTTGCCTGAATTCTTGTTATTATACAAACTGACTGAAAGTTTCGCAAATTATTATACTGTGTTTTGTATGAAAACATCTAAAGGATTTGATTTCTGGAAATATTTTTTTTTTATTAAAGGTTCAATTCCTCCACTGACTATCAAACAATAAATAAAAGATACATGTATTTTCTCAAACTGGCTCTTTTGTTATTGTTCACTTTGCTCACCTTGACTCACAAGATCAGGATTTAAAGCAAAAAAAAAATCTTTCTCCACTAACTTTCAGTTTTACCTGTCAGACAAAGTCCAAACTTCTCCTTTCAATATCACTTCAGCTTAACAATATTCATGACGCTGCCAACAACTAAAATCACCTCTTTTCCTTCATGACAGCATGTTGACATCCCTAGCAAATGATTGGCTGTGACTCAAACCTCCCCCCCTTTCCCTCTGTTCCATTGACATTTAAAAGCTGAGCTACAATAGACACATTCACTGACTCTAAACAACCTTCCAAAGCCCAAGAGCAAGAATGGATGGATTGAAGTCCAGCCCCGGTGCGCATATTGATGACCAAAGCGCCAAGTCCCAAGAAACAGTTAAAAATTTGATTTGTCAGTCCCAGGAGGCGAAGAAGCGAGCGTACTGTCCTTACAGCAAATTCAGAGTGGGAGCTGCTCTCCTGACCCTTGACAACACTGTGTTTACAGGTGAACTGCTTGTGAATTTATTTATTTTTTATTGATAGCTGAATGGAGCAATTACTTTTATGAGGAGAAGATTTAGTTATGAGGAGCAGAAAATCAAAGTAAATGCTTTTAATTTACTGGATCTGCTTTTCTGCTGTTGTGTACTAATACAAAATGTTTGAAATTCCCAAAAAAATTCTATGTTATGTTTTTGAGTCAAGTCCTTATTTAAAGAACAGGGAAATTTGACATCAACTTTATCTGAAGTTCATGCTACTACGCCATGTTAATGATTACCTGACAGTTCAAATGACTGGACTTGGTGTGGAAAGCTCAGAGTAACGTGGCTCATAACTGAATCATTATTTTCATTAACCCAGTTGACTAGATCAAATCCTTTCTTTTAAGGTGGGGCAATCTTACCTTTCCCACGAGCTGAGGCATTCATTCTTTGCATCTCTGTGTCAAATCACCTTACACACTTGAAGCGATGTCAAAGACAAAACCACGCTGACATTGTTGCTTGACAGTACAAAGCTGAACATGTCACGTGTTCCTTAAACCTAAAAGGTGTCGATGGGGCAACCGGCTGGTAAACAGCTGAGTCCAAAGAGCCAGATTTGGTCAGAACAGAAGGCAAGGCAAGTTTATTTGTATAGCACATTTTCAGGTTCAAGACAATTCAAAATGTTTTACATAAAACATCAAAAGCATTACAGATAAAAGAAAAAAGCAGCTATAATTACAATAAAATCATTTAAACATACAAAACAAATCATGAAAAAGATTGAAAGCAAGGTAAGTTAAAAGATACCAGAAGAGGTAAACAGTCAGATCCTTTTAACCATTAAGCCTGATTAGTCTTTTATGAGGACTGGGAAAAAATGATGTTCATTTTCAACCATTGCTCCAAGTTTAGACCCTAATGTTCACAAAACAAGACCAAAAATGTATTTTAGTGTAAATATTCTGCATATTTATCCTGTTTTATTGGAATTTATTCAGGCATTGTAACAGATACAAGGTTTTTGACACTGAATACATTCTCTCAGGTCGTTAAGATATCCCCACCAAGAACATGCACATGAACCTTATTATCATGGAGTAATTCTTCATTTACTTTGGATCTTTTTAGATGTTTTCTGAAAATATGTCTAGGGGTTAAGGCAAAAAGGCCTCATTTTGAAGAACATGCATTAAATCATTCCATATGTACTTGTGTCTGTGGCAGGTTGCAATGTGGAGAATGCTTGCTATAATCTGGGAGTGTGCGCTGAAAGAAATGCTATGGCCAAGGCAGTATCGGAAGGCTACACAAGTTTCAAGGCCATTGCAATTGCCAGGTAATGTGCACTTGTGGTTAATTTAACAATCAGTACAGTTCCCTGTATTTCTAAAGACACCAACATTCTTACAGTCATCACTTTTGTTAATTATGAGAGAAGCACTCCAACACTGACACCTGGCCTACAAATCAAATAGAGGCTATTTGTGTTAAACGTTAGCAACGTAAGCATGTGACTGCCTATAAAAACCCTTCATGTTTCTGCTTGTGTTCTTTTCAGTGACATGAGCGACAACTTCATCTCTCCATGCGGAGGCTGCAGGCAGTTTATGAGAGAGGTATCCTCCCTTGATTGGCTGAATGCTTTTTTTTCTTTAAGGCTCAAGCATACAGTAAAACAGAGGGTAAAATTGTTGTAAAGTTTTTCACTGCAAGACATGTACTCTTGTTGCACTAGTGTGAGTAACACATTAGTAAATGCAAGTTTCTTATTAACAAGTTAAGTGTCAAACACTGTGCTGTTAAGAGTACAAACTTTTGAAAGAGGGATGCTTTTTTTAATAAGTGTTTAATTCCTATTAACATATAAATTCCCCTTGTTTCATTTGCAGTTTGGGTCTGATTGGGATGTTTACCTGACCAAGTCTGATGGCTCATACAGCAAGATGACTGTGAACGAGCTGCTACCTGTCTCCTTTGGCCCTCAAGACTTGTCAAAGAAGAAAGTGATTAAATAGCTCTGAGCACTGAACCCAATTTCTTATAAACACACATCTATCTGTCTCCATGTGATCATTCCACTGACAATGCACTTGATCATAAACTCAAATTTAGTCCTGACAATGGTATACAAATAAACACATAATTTTACAATTCTTTTAAAAATGCTGACTTGCACGGTTTGATGGATATGCTGAATGTGTGTTTGCATCGCAGCTGTTATATTTCTAGTGAAGATGTATTCTTGCATGTGTTCTATTTAAATTCAGTCTGCACTAAAATAATAAAATCTTGAAAAATATAACTATTCTGTCTTTACTTGTGATCAAAATAATTATTTTACCCCTGAAGGGAAATTTCAATTGAATTTAAATACAATAAATACACCATTATTGTCGATAAAAAATATTTATTAGTTTAAAGAAACTTGAATTATATCCACACAATTTTAATAAATTAACAGTTCTAAAAAGAGTGTTTTTTTTGTTACACTTCATCTCTTAGCAAGATATGGGAGCAGTTCAAGTTCATAGGACAAACAAGGAAATCCAAGTTATTCGTAAAGCTAATATCTGTTAAGCAGCATATCACTGAATAGTAGAAAAGTGAGAACAGGAGTGAAACATTTAAGCTGCCAGTGGAAATTTGCTAGATCGTTTGTGATTTTTAGGTTTACTAACTCCATGCATTAATGTTCACTGAAGATTAATTAAAGATAGAGAATTATATTAAAAGATTTCTCATTTTTCCTGATTCAGACAAAAAAAAGGGGGTTACATTTAAATTAGCCACATTTAAGGAGGTGACAAGTGAGGGGAAAAAAATCAACTGTTACCAAATTTATATTTAATGTTTGAATTTTTATGGTGTCATATTTATCATTTTAACCACAGAAACAAAGTAACAGACACTGCAACTTTGAGCAGAAAAAATAAAACAAATGAAAACTCAGATGAACCACCGAAGGTGATAATTGCAGCACAATATGAGGGGAAAAAATGAATGAGATCAGTGCAACAGGTTGGTTTGCAGGCTAGAGTTAACCCTTATTTCAACAGAAGCCAACGGTGAGATCTGACCACACAAAGCAGATTCTCTTAATCAAGCGAAGGGTGCGCCATGTGTTTTTAAGAATTAAAGTGGTGCAGAGAAACAAACAAAAAAAAACTGCCACTGCATGACTTCACCTAATGACTACACAAAGACACTCATGGAGCTAGCTACAGTCAACGCCTGTAGCATGATGCACAATGATTGTATGTGGATGTAATTAAGCAATATAAAAATGTCCATTTTGAAATCCTAACACCCTTCAGTAAGCCGCTGCAGCTCACCAGCCACACCCAGAAGGTTTCAACAGTTCAGTGCTCATCTACATTTACAAAACAAAACTTAAATAATTATTTGAAAAAGCACAACATTGCTCTGCAGTTTTTTCTGCTTAACAACTTAATCAGGGGGCAAAACCGTATGTTGTAGCTTCTCCTACTCTGACCTCAGCTCTCTGTGGAGGAGCTGTTGGTGGTATCAAGCGTTGGCCATGCAGGGACCTGTAATCTGGGTAGGGTTCCCTCCATTAGCCTCTCCATCCACAGCCCCAGCCTGTCTAGCTTGTGGTGGACTTCTATGCTAGTGGCCCTACTGGAGCCTCTTTTGGGTATGGCACCGTCTTCCCTGGAATGAGACCGGGATCGGGAGTGGGAGCTAGACCTGGACATGGAGCGGGACTTTCTCTTGCTGTCAGAGGAAAATGAGGTCTCGGATGAGGAGTCGTTGGGATCGTCCCCTGTGAAGACAGGTCTAAAGAGACAAAAATACTTCTTGTAGCCATTGAGGGCCAGGACGTGGCCAGTGTAGTCTGAAGACTCCTCGTCATCTAAATGGCTCTCGCTTTGACCAGCAGCACTGGTTGAGCGAAGGAGCGAGGGCATCCAGAGACAGTGCTTATCAGCATTGAGGAAGGAGAAGTGAAGGCTCTGAGTCCTGCAAGTAGGTAGACAAGGGGGTTTAGGATCAACAGGTGGAAGTATCCGACTTATCACAGTTAGCAGATAAATACGAAAGTACATAATTATCATTTTGGTGATTCCTAAACAATCTCTCTTTTGAGAAATAAACAGGCAATAATAAATTAGTACGCAATACTGAGACTTACCCAGAGAAAGAAAAAACCTCCTTGGCAAATTTCCTGAGCAAAGCATTTTTGGAGGCATTGGTAAGCACCAGGACAACATTAATGTGACCAGGTCTCAGCTTGACAAGGTTACTGGTGTATGTAATGTCTGTTAGCTCGGTCACTTCCACAAAGTCCTTCTTTGGAGGACGGCTGCATAAACCAAGGAGAGAGACAAGGGGATGCAAAGTTAATTGTGATGCCATGAAGAGTATAAATCATGTTTCTGTGGATTATGGATTTTCATAAGGTCCTTTATAACTACTGGTAGTCCCTTTTTAAGGATCCAGTCCATGGTGGGTTCTCATACTGTGGGGCTCACAGTCAGGCTGTAGAGGTCAGACTCACATCAAATAAGCATGTTTAACGGAGTCAGCAGTGCTAATATAAGTAGTAATGGCAATAAAAACAAGTCATCAACATTCTTTTTATAGAACAGATGAAAAATAAATGCCATTTCAATTTCCGACTCCGTTTCCAGGACAGGTTCTGGTGGAATTTCACAGCTCTAAATGGGCCAGCATCCAAATGTCGAATAATAATTAGGTCTGGTTTAATTCCAGTGCGTTCATGTTCAAATCTTTTTTGGTTCAGAGCCTAGTTTTGGATCAGTTTGCTCATACCTGCTTGATTTTGTAATGGTTGAAGCTATATGCATCAAAATGTCCACACAAAAGAAGCACAACGTTATGCAACATAAAGTTTATCAAAACAAAGTTTTTAAAGTGTCTGATGGCTTGTGCTATGAATGATTAGAGATGAGGGATTTATGGAAAGCTACCAACTCCAAAAACGGTAAAAGTCTTTAGCTTCAATAATTTCATGTGAAGGTACATAAAAGCTTAGCGGAACAACTGTGACTTCATCAACCAGGTGGAACAAGCAAGGTGTAAAGCAAAGATGTGCTACAAAGGTCACATGGTAATGCTCACAGGGAAACAGCTGTGTGTGACACAGCTGAGCTGGATACATTCCAAGTTTCCCTTTGACATTCCCTTCTGTACTTTCTCTTTCAGAAGTTTTCCTTTATGAGCATTAATCTTCAAAATTCTGAATACATAAGCAGGATTCCACATGGTTGTGTAGAATTATTAACCAACCAACACCCCCTTCACTTTTGTTGTTTATTTTGTTTTTAATTCTTCTTAATGCTTTCTGCACCCCGCTGTAATGTTTCTAATGTTTG
>JAOXYM010000003.1:29042650-29056475 GCA_028567055.1 Leptatherina wallacei | reverse complement strand
TTTGTATGTAAAGCACCTTGAATTGTCCTGTACATGAAATGTGCTATACAAATAAACTTGCCTTGCCTTGCCTTGCCCTTCCATTTAACAGCCAAATACTGACAGCCTACTTCAGAAGTGGACATAAATCTTCAGTTTCCTTGTACGGATATAACCCTACAAGTGCTTTCTATGAGTCATGTGAAATGTCCTTATGATAAATCAGTAGTTTTAAATTTTTGGCAGGAGTAATAATTTTTTAATATACATTAATACATTAACTAAGTTTACATATTAATTTCAGGGATTAAACTCTGTACATTAAGGCATTCATTTTGACAGCCCTGATAAAAATCCCAAATTTACTTAATAAATTAAGGCTTTTTTTTTTTTTACACTGTTCTGGAAAACCCCCGAAATTATCTTGGGACCGCCAGTTTGAGAAAAGCTGTAATAAATGCTTTGGTTGCTGACTGATGGAATCATAACCAAGTATTTTGTGTCCACCTTGTGCTCGTTTGACGTTACTACATTACCTCGAGGTATTTGCTCTGCTTGATGCTTCTTCCTCCTCGTGTGTTGTGGGCTGCTCTTTTGGCTTTGCTTTTTGAGGTTTGCTCTCACCTGGCTCACTGAAAAAGCACCATACAAAAAAAGAAATCATTCGTGAAGACATCAAAAGTTCTCACTCTCAATGGCAATCCAGAATAATCAAGCTATTTAAAAATGTGAGTGAAATGCCTCAGCTGGAGATCAGTGTTGCCTCTCTCACCTGAAAGCTTGAATGATGACAGTGCCGAAAAGAATAAAGAGAGCTGAGAAGATCAAGGACAGAATAGGCATCATCTCTCGCCTTGAGGGTGGGGGGTTGGGGAGGGAAAAAATGTAATTACAACAAAAATGAGGAAAATATACAGCACAGTCTGCAGTCTCCACATGGAGAACCTTGCCTCTACATGTATAAATAGTAGAACTTACACAGCTACCACAATGTACACAGCACTCTTGACACAGAATCATGATTCAGCTTCTGGTAGGATTTCTAAATATGTCAGCAAAACCCTATGTATTCGTCTGTAGACTTCCTGCGTATCGTCTTACCAGTTTGAGTAGAGAAGGTCATCGTATATTTGGAGGACGTAATCATAAGCTGCATTCAGCCACTGAATAATAAAAATCTGAAAAGGAGAACAAAGAAAAAGTAAGACTAATCAAAAAACATGTTTAACCAGAGGAGGCCAGGTGGTCTGGACACTAAAGTCAGTGTGTGTGTGTGTGTGTGTGTGTGTGTGTGTGTGTGTGTGTGTGTGTGTGTGTGTGTGTGTGTGTGTGTGTGTTTGCTGTTACTTACAGGGGCCATCTCGTTGTTGAGTTCTGGCAAGGTGGCGTCTGAGCTCAGGTAAGTGGGATCTTTCTGAAGGAGCTCCAGCTGTTGGTGAAGGCGGTACTTATCTTCTTCACTGCCATTCCAGCCACCGCTCACGGAGCGGTAAAGGACCCGGCCAGTTTGGCTCCGCCTCTCCAGAATCACCACCTGTCAGTGTTATTACAAAGCACTTTTACTGAAAACTGAGGCGCTGCAGAACTTTAGACAGCACAAACAGGAAATCTAAAACATTAAATCTGATATACTCGCCAGGTTTCTAAGTCATAGAAACCTCAAGGACTTGCCCTTGAAGTTTCTATGTTTGTAGAAAATAAAAAGTTATCTAAAATGTTTGTTTCACTGTGTGTTGAGACCCCTGACCTGAGGTGAGCCTGCAGCCTGGTTGTGTAGAAGCGCTTGACAAAGAGGCTGCTGCTTGCGCTGGTATACGTATGCAAACCGCAGCACTTCTTTTTTGTTCACAGTGGCAAAGTCCAAGAAGGCCTTATTTCCTGGAAGAAAAGCTTCGTCCTCCCCTGTGATTAGCAGTACACAGTACCTGCAAAACATTCACAGTAAATCCCCTGCCGCAGGATTTTTATCCAAAACTACGAGACATTTTCATTCGATGCGACAACCATTCCTGCACAGCTCTTGTTTACACTCCAGCCTCTTACAGCTGGCAAAAACAACTCTCTCTTTTTACCATCCATCAGTATAGCAGAAGTAGATGGGAAGATGGATGATGATAGAAAGACATGACCTCTAATTAAATCTCATTAGTGCGAGACCATTAGCTACAACTCAACTTGCAAAAGTGCCTTACTTCCTCCGTCGGTGAAATTGCTTGACAGGACAAAGCTCATCAAATAGCTGCTGGCTGACCAGCCGTGGCACCTGAAGGAACTTGTTATTGGAGACAAACTCATCCATGATCTGTTTCTTCATCCCTCTGGCCTGAGAAAGAGACATTTCAAGGGGTGTGTGTGTGAATGGGTTAAATCCGCAAGTGTGTTATGACACAACAGGAGAGGATGTTTGTATGTAGGCTGCAGGTAATGCAGGGGCGTACCTGGATGACGTCAACGGGCTTCTCCGTGTTCTCCTTAAAGAGCAGCATGGTGGGGGCGTACGTGTTAATGTTGAACTGCCGCAGGAGCTGAGTGTTGTGTGTTTCCCCCTGATCCACATAGCCAAAGCGGATATAGTCTCTGAAGGCGAACGCGGTTAACTGGAGGTGGTAAGATGAAAGTCGCACATATCCATACATTAAATTAAAAATTAAAAAAAGGATCAAGATCAAATAATGGCCATATTAGTCGTAAGGCGCAAATAAAAAAATCTTTAATAGGAACTTCTCAACTAAACTGCGGTCTAATTTTGCTATTTTTGTGGAAATCCTCAGCACCGGAGCTGAAAAAATGTCTATATTCCACTAATGTATTTAGCTTATATTTATTGCTCTGTGCTCGTGTTCATCTTTTCAAAACAGTGATTTTTCTTCTTTCCTGTCCTAAACGAAACATTATCAACAACATAACCATGTGACCGAATGGCAACATATAACAATCGGAGCTCTAAAACAGTGTGCACAGTGAGAGATGCTGAAAGATGGCTGTTGAAAGGGTCTCACAATAACCATTTCACAGTCTGACTGCTGCTCTAACCGACATCTGCAAACCAACTGGACTGCAGGATGAAGCAAGGCACTACTTGACACAAAGCCATAGAAAAATAATAGAAAGAAACGCGCCTTGAGATTCCAACAAATAAGAATATTGAACTCATTTCAAAACAAGAGCTGTTTGTTATGTCATCCAGTTCTTGTCATTGATTTTTATATAGAGGTTTATTAGATCCATGAACCACAGTGTAACTTCTGATAAACTTATTTCAAGTGAATGACTTCTCAGTCTGTAGTTGGCTTTACCTTGTAGAGTAGTGGAACAACAGGGACTTGGTCAAACAAGAGAAGACTGGGTTTATTTTCCTCGTGCCAGCTATCCAGAAAAGCCTGGTAGTTGTTATCGTTAATCTGGAACAATAACAGAGGTTGGTTCAAAAGTATGCTCCAGCTTTGAAAAGAAAAAAAAATTGGCTCAACTACGTTTGTAGCAGTTCAACTGACCAAACAGTGTGTAATTAGACTTGTGTTTGCATCAGCTAAAAACAAAAGGCATAACAACTATCAAAAAAAAATGATACATAAATAGATCATATGGCCCATCAGTAATTACTAGTCAATAAATTCCTCAGTAAAATACGAGTTGAAATTTACTGTGTTGGTAGTGTATGTATGAGAGATGTGATTACCCTCTCCACCAGTTTCTGAGGCAGCAGATCTTCAATAAACTGTCTCAGGTACTCCCGTACTACAGCCTGGTGGAAGAAGGTCAACCTGCCATTCACCAAACCAATGATGGAGGGAGCGCGGTGAGCTCCCAGCTGGTTGGCCAGGCGACGTTCATAGCCCAGATCCACAATGCCAATGCCCACGCCTGGTGTAGTAAAAACAATAACAGAGCTGTTGGACCTGACGGTGTAGTAAAAACACACCCTCTCTTACGATAAATGGAAATACAGGATTAAAGAGAATAGGTCATTCTTTAAGTTTCTTCAAGCAAAGACAGTAATCTTCCTGAGAACATCAGGAACATAAAAATGTGGCCTCAACACTGACTGCAGACAGTAAACAGGCAGGATCAATCTCTGGTCTCAGAGATTTTACTTTCAAATGAGTCTTTTGTGACCAGAAAGAAAAAAAATATAGCAAGGTCTCTCCATGGTTGCTGTTTAATTTAACAAGTAAATCTTGGTCACTGTGTGTCCGAAACAAAATCTTTAGTGCACATCAATCCAAACCTTGAAACAAATTAAAAACAAAGCCCAGGTTGAAAAATCCTGCTATTTCCCTTAATGGAAGCAGGTAATGTACAGCCAGAGCAAAACTACCACAATGGGGCTAAATTAAGGAACTGAGCAGCTGGTTGTGATCAGGAATTAGGGGACATGGACTTGCGCTTGACCTCCACAGGCACCCCAACATAAAGTCCATTAAGACCTGAGAGCAAGCCGGTGTTAATGCGGTCGCCAGGTCCTCTGGTGGATAGCGAGGCCTGGGAGTGTGGTCTAGCAACAACAGCCATCCCACTACACTCTGTAGGCAGGCAAAAGCTTGCTGTGGTTGACGATGGGAACAAGAAGAGGTCCATGCAGCAGTAGACACTTGCACACTGCTGGAGAACTGCCCTTAAAATACTGGAAGGAGTGAAAGAGAACTCTGTTCTCCACCTCCACTGCTTTGCATAGACTGCCCTGTGTCCATGAATAGAATAATTAGTTTGATCATGTTTATGATTTCAAATCAGGAAAATGACCTATTTTTGCAATGTCAAGTAATCTGTTAAGAAACTGTGTTAAAAGCATGTTTACAGAATTGTTTACAAAAACTGAGACCAAGAGGAGCCTCTTTTACTCATGTTTTGAAGTGAACTTAGAGTTGTACCGTAAGAGATAAATTTTCTAAGGTATATTTTTAAAATAGGTCAATTAGGTCCCTGGAAATTTAAGCATGTAAGCTTAAAGAAAACTTGCTGAAAAGATTTCCATGTTGATTGCGATAGCGCGGTCTGCCTTATTTTAAAGATGCATTTTCTAGACTAGTTTTACTGAAATCCAAGTAGATCTATTAATCCATGAAGTGAAAATCACTTCAAATAATTTTACTGATGAAACAGAGGCAAAACTTCTCTAAATAATTCCCTTGTATTTTGTTAAAGACAAAAAAAAAACATTCATTAGAATTAGAAGTTGAGTTGTTGCGGGGCGGGGGGGCGTTACTCTTGAGGCTTATAACCAGTCTTAGCCTCCAGAAACAAATACAGGACATGTTATTAACCAAATATTTAAAGATATATTAGCCATAACTTTAAAGAGCCAACTAAGTTAAATGTATGCTAATTTAAAGCAAAAATTTTTATATTTATAAAGTATAGTTTCAATTAATCTAAATTCTTTACCTGGATTTACACTCTGTCCCCCCCCCCAAAAAAAAACAACAAAAAAAACAAATCAAGAACAAATAGACCATAATGAATTAGTAAAGAAGTGGCAGGCTCTCTGTAAAGCATCTCAAAATTTTAAGTTAGATTTTTACTAATAATGCAGAAGTGTGCAAACGTCAGGCTTGCACTATTATGTTTTCAGGAAAAGCGAAACACCATCCTGACACTGCAGGTAACTAAAGCCCCCTTTCCACTTGTACCTGCTCTACCCTACAAGATTTCAGGGTGTTTCCACAAGCGGTTTTTTCTGGCAGAGTGGGGCCGAGTAGGTACTTTGACCTACTCCATTGAGGTTCCAAGTGGGGAGAGTGAGGCCGGTGATTAGCCTAATGTAGTGAAGTCACTAGATAGCGACTCAACTCTGTTTTTAAAGACCACCGGTAACAGTGGCTGTGTGATTGTTGTTTGCTGACTTCACCATTGAGTAAAAAGGTTACAGTGTTATTATTACATAGTTGTTTATCATCAGAAAACGGGTAGAGTAGAGCCGGACCGGTAGAGTAGAGTAAAGTAGGGTAAGCACAAGTGGCTATACAGATGGGTATTCCATAAAAACAGTCTTACCCAAAGGTTCCAGTTCCTGCACCGTTTCCTTCCAAACAGGCTCAATATGGATGCATGCAAAGCACCACTCCGAAGTCACTTTAATCAGGTACGGCCTCTTATAGCTGTCTGGGAGGACATCGTTGTTAAACTGAGCATGGTGAAGCATGTACTTGCTGTCTGCAAAGTCCCTGGACCTGGAACAGTGATAGAGTTTGTTGGTTTTTTCATTCATCCAGCAGGATGCTCTCAAGAAATGGGTTGACATTAAACTGCCTGCAACACTAATTTGAATACATGATGGGATGAATACAGTTTCCCTTGGAGAAATATACTTCCAATGATCAAAATCATTTATCAGATAAACCAGAAGAAACCTGTTCCAACATAAGGTACCTGCCTGGGAAAATGGAAAAAAGATTCATCAAAGTAGAAATTGTTGTGGAAGCTGCGGAAACCGTGATGCTGTGACTGGCCAAAAGGCTGGTTTTCATCCATCTGTCCATAGCGGTCAAAGTTGGACCTTCGTTCCTCATTAGACAGAATCTGTGCAAAAGAGAAAAGGGGAAAGCAAAAGAGAGATGATTTATTATCCTTTTTTTTTCTTTAAGAGATTTTTTTTTAAATGATAGTGAAAGTGACTAAGTAAACGAAAGAAAGGAGCAAATTTTTAGGTGGTGTGTAATGTAATGCATTTAGACCCACCTCGTATGACTTGGATATCTTGATGAACGTGTCTTCAGCTTTAGGGTCCTTGTTCTTATCTGGGTGCCTAAACAAATTCAAGGCATGTCATAATAAATCACCACATAATTCAAGGAGAGAATATAAAGCATGTTCTGTTTTAAATGTTCAATTACATCATCTTATGACAGGTTAGGCAATAACTAGCATTTCATTCAGGTGGTATTGTTAAGTGGACTGGGCTGATACTACACAGTATCTACTACCGGGATGGGATGGCCTAACTAGTGTCACTCACCATTCTCTAGCAAGGCTCTTGTAAGCCCGTTTAATTTCTGCCTGACTGGCACTTCTGCTGACACCCAGGATTTTGTACGGATCAGACTCAGAAGTCGATTTCACCACATGTACAGTCAAAATTAAAAGGAAGATGGCGAGCAAGGCTGGACATGTCCCAGGATCCCGGCCGGTGCTCCAACACCTCATCGTTTGCTAACCTTCCTGTCCCTCGTAACGACAGTTAGCTATCCTTTGACGGACAAATATGTCAAGCGATACGTTTACATGGTCAGGTTTATTAACTCTGAGTTCCAAGTTTAAGTACAGATGACACACACGTATTTACCTACGACGAAACCATAATTTCCTTTACAGATGATGGACATTAGCAAACCGTCAGCGTCAGGCCAGCTGTAGCTAGCAACGGAAACATCAAACTTCCGGGTGTACATTTCAAAATAAACTTGTCCTTTGAACGCCTTCTAGATTTCAGAAGAATCAAAGAATATGGATTGTTTTTATTCTCTGTGAAATTGGCATAATTGTAAGAAATTGTAAGATGAAAAACACATTGTAGAAAAAAACACTGTCCTACCTAATCTGTGCCTATGAGAGATTTACTTTTTACAACCTGTTCTGCCCATAAAAACATAATAACAAACATGTCCAGCAAATCATCAAATCAAATGAACCACTTTTCATAAAAAAAAAACCCAGCACAAAGTGTTTTACATAATTAAAACAACTTTTTTTTCTCAGAAATGTTACCTTTCTTATTTCTTCTTAGGGTTAGGTTTGAGGATGGATGCGATCTTAAGAGGTAGAAGGAGTCGGGGGGTAAATGGGATTCTGAGCACTGTGTTTCATAAGCATGTCCTCAATAAACATTTAGATAGATAGATAGATAGAGAGAGAGAGAGAGAGAGAGAGAGAGAGAGAGAGAGAGATACTTTTATTGATCCCCTAAGAGAACTTGTGACGACTCAGCAGCAGCACAAAAACAAACAAAGCACTGTGTTACAAAGACATGCAACAAAATATATAATTGAAATAAAAAATTTAAAGTGCAGACTCTTGCCCTAGTCCGGTTGTAAAAGTCTGAATGGTATGAATAAAAAAATCCAAGAGGTGTAAACCCCCCAGCACATGTTCACACAGCATATTGTCATTGTGATCCTTTTGAGCATTCATTTTGAAGCAAACCATTCAATATCCGGTCTCGCTCTGATCTGCACTGTTTTGAAACCGCATAATGCGCATACTTCAGTCAGGTCTTTTCCAACATGTCCATGCTTTATTCATTCTCTTTTTCATTCACTGTTTTCTGTTCTCATATCCCAAATTAACACAAACGCACGTGTGCATCTTAAATCCCCGTTAGTTTAAATTTTTTTTATTTATTATCACAGGAAAAAAAGATTACAATTTTTTTTAATCGGCTTGAAATAGTTTGCCTAGTTTATGTTCATGTCTTAAAAGTATTGTTTCTGGAAATAGCAACCAGCGTCTTTTTTTTTAAAGAAAGGAAGAAAAGGATATCCCTCTATCAGGGGTTACACTTCCGTTTCCTCTTCGTCACAACCACCAAGAACTGATTGAGTTTTTACACTTAAAGGCAGAGAATGAATACACTCAAATTAAATTACCCAACGTGCTGCTTATTGTAACACGCCTGACTGACACCGCTAAACGACGTGCTTTCCATTTCTTCTTAAGACCAATATGAACAAACTGTGTGTGTTTACATCCAGTGGCGTGAGCTCACATAGTGCGCAGATGATTTCATCTCGGTAGCTAACGCTAGCTCTGCGCAGCTCTGTGGGCCACCCTGACTGCATCATTGAAGGGACAGGCTCTTTGTAATAAGCTAAGGTAAACAACAACAAATCCTTTTTCATTCTTAACTGCTTACAACACAGATGGTGTGGCGTTCAACTGCTGTGTTAAACTGAGAGGTGGTGGAGCTAACTCACGGTTAAGCTGCTGATCTGAGGTTTGTTTGCTAACTTGCTCCGTTATTTAGTGCAAAAAATGCAACATCATTCGCGTCAATGTGATATTCTAATGGTCTGACAGATTCTTTTATGATGCATATAAAATGTTTGTTGGCATTTGCAATGCCTGTAAAAGCAGCAGTGACACACACTAAAATAAATATACAGTATACAGAGTTTTATACAGTGCTGTGTGCAAACAAGCTACTACCCACATGCAAGTATTTATGTTATGACATTAAAACGCACACACACACAAACCCAAGATGAGTTGTTATTATTAGCTCTTTTTGCTTCTCTTTCTCAGTCATGCTCTAAGAAATCTGTGATGGCAAAGTTCACTGTTTGAAAATCAAATAATTTGTTTGAATGAAGTTAATAATGCTGTGTTCTTCACCCCCGACTCAGCACCATGAATCTGTTCCGTCTGGTATGCCGCCACAAGACAGCCCTGGTCATTGGCACAGTGTGCAGCTTCGCTGTAGTCCTTGTCTTCTTGGCCAAATGTACATCAGAAACCCTGAAACAGGGTCACTCGGATCCTCCAGGTTTTGCCCCTCATAGTAATTCTTTGCAGTCCCGTCCAGAGCACCACGATCCCCCCTCCACATCCAAAGACTTGTCTGCATTCCTTGTGATCCTCATTACAACGGGACCCAAATACACAGAACGCAGGAGTATTATCCGCAGTACCTGGCTTTCCAAGCGGGACACAGATGTTCTGGCCATGTTTGTGGTCGGAACTCACAGCCTTTCAAACGAGGACCTTCAGAATCTGAACACAGAGCAAGGGCGGCACAAGGACTTGCTTTTACTCCCCGAATTGCAAGATTCTTATGAGAACTTAACACTAAAGCTGCTGCACATGTACTCGTGGCTGGACCAGAACGTGGACTTCAAATTTGTCCTCAAAGCGGACGACGACACATTTGCTCGCTTAGACCTCATTAAAGAGGAGCTAAAGGGGAAAGAGCCCAGCCGTTTGTACTGGGGTTTCTTCTCAGGGAGAGGCCGGGTAAAAACAGCCGGGAAGTGGCGGGAAAGCTCTTGGGAACTCTGTGACTACTACCTGCCCTATGCGCTGGGTGGCGGCTACATTCTGTCAGCTGACCTGGTACATTACGTGCATCTCAATGCAGACTACTTAAAGACATGGCAGAGTGAAGATGTGTCACTGGGCGCCTGGCTGGCACCAGTAGATGTTCGACGGACGCACGATCCACGCTTTGACACAGAGTATAAATCCCGCGGCTGCAACAACAAGTACTTGGTGACACATAAGCAGAGCCTGGAGGACATGTTGGAAAAACATCAGACTCTTCAGCGTGACAGCAGGCTCTGCAAGGAAGAGGTCAAGCTGCGATTGTCTTATGTGTATGACTGGAGTGTGCCACCTTCACAGTGTTGCCAAAGAAAAGATGGGATCCCATAATTGCTGTCCATTCATAAGGCTGAAGTTTGCTTTCATATGATGTATATTATTAGCCAATTTAGGAAGATTTATTCATATTTCCACCTGATCACCGTTGTTAAACCATTTTAAAGTTGTGTCGCTGATCCTAAATATTACAGCAAAAGCTGTGATGTTATTAAAAAACTAATTTTCCTCAAAAACTAATAATGTTCTATTTGTGAAAACATAAAAAGTGACTCATGCACAGCTGGACCCTTTGTAGATTTTTACTTCAGTGTTTGGAATTTTAAAACATCTTCATTTCTGATTTAATTTGGGTTTGATGAGTTGTAGTACTGGTAAAGGTTGGATGGAGGAAAAACCCAGAGTAACCAGTTTCTTTAAACCTGACCGTGGGTATGCAGCATGATTATCTTGTAAGTTTGACAAGTCCAAATACAAATGTGTTTTTCATTTAAACCTAGTTTAATGTGGTGTAATAAGATAATCAAAAATAGGCTTGCTAAAGGGCTGTCGCTTTATTATAAGATCAAATAAGCGTTATACAACTTAAAATGATTTAACATGGAGAACTGGCCAAGAAATGTTATCCCCCTCATTTTTGGATCTGGAAGCCAGTGTCAGTTCTGTGTCCTTTTTTGACTTGCTTGCCCTTTTTGACCTGGCTGTTCTCCCCAGTTTTCAGCTTTGGTGGCCTACTTCTCTCCTCTGTTTGTGCTTCGTCTGCTGTACCTCCCAGCTCGATATTTTCTAACACAATGTGATACGCTTTAATGTTATTTCAGTGTCGTAAATAGTACAGCGAAACACATACGGGAGATTTTTACCCTGCCATGACGTCAACTTTTTATTTGTTAACGCAAGATTTGTTTATTTTTGTTGTTGTTGTTTTTTTTATTTTATTTTTATTTATTGTTAACTTATTCTGCAGCAAATGCAACACACTGGTTCAGTTTACGGACGGATGTGCAGTGGAGGCGGTCGCTGTTTTGTAGATACGGTTTGTATTACTAAACATTTCGGACAAAATATTCGCAGAGTCGATGGACAAGAAATGTTTAATTTTTTAAATGTAATTCTCTTGTTAACGGACAATAATATTCAAGGTCTTGCTTGTGATTTTTCAAAGAATGTGTACCAGAAAATGGTTGGATGTATTTTCTTTAACCAGCCTTGTTGTTCCTTATACCGGAGCCTCTGCGAGGAGACTGCGATGGTACGAACTCGTCCAATGAAACTTTCACAGCGGCGAGTTGTGAGTCAGTGCGTTTACAGTGCAGACGGATCAAGTTATTTGTGAATGTTGTTTTGTTTTTTTAAGCAGCACACCCAGCACTTTGTTGCTTTTTGTAAGCGAGAAACCTCATTTTTAATTCCCATAATGATTCTTTTATTAATTGTCTTCTGATGTGACTTGAGGCCGACCTAAACTCTCTCTGTGATGTCAGTAGCTGTGTCTCAAAACTTGTGAAATTTCTTCCTGGAGCAGCTTTGATTAAAGAGTTTGACATGTTGAAGACTCAAATAGGTTCATTTTTTTTCATGAATGCCGTCCGTTTTTTTTTTGTGAGATTCTTTCCACACAGATTCAGTGAACACTGGAGCTCTGTGATTGTACTCATACATGCTCAGGCACGCTAAATATTTTTTTTGTAAACAATTAAATGTGTTCTTTTCTAAATTTTCATGTTAATTGCTTGAAAAAAATAAGTTGCAACCAAATACATCCTTGTTGTGAAAGACTCAAGAGGCAGAGTTGCTCATCAGAGGACTTTAAAATATAATTGCGTTGCAAAATTCAATAATTTTACTTTTTGCATGCATTATATTTCTCATTTCGTAATTATTCCTATTCTTCAAGCTAGCCCTGCAGCTCTTCTCCCAAAAAGACTTTTAACAAACACATTTGAATTTAGATTTTTTTTCTCCATTATGAAATCAAAACTGATGTTCCTTTCAACCAATCAAGCAAACAGAATTGTCACACATCCTGTGTTTATTTGATCGTTCACTGGTTGTCATTTGGAGGGATTTGGGATTCGCTTTAGGGTTTGTCTCACACGAACAAACTCTGGCGCATTCCTCAGGCTTTCCCTCCTCCTCAGCTCCTCTAATTCATACTGTAAGAC
Organism: Leptatherina wallacei; assembly: GCA_028567055.1. Taxonomy (NCBI): domain Eukaryota; kingdom Metazoa; phylum Chordata; class Actinopteri; order Atheriniformes; family Atherinidae; genus Leptatherina; species Leptatherina wallacei. Next base: position 29,044,023 of record JAOXYM010000003.1, on the reverse strand, counting down.
AGGAAACATAAGGGATTGGACATCCTCATTAACAATATCCAGTTTTTTTTTTTTGTAAATGTACACACAATTATGTCAGAATTACCGATCATACTTACAAGCTGCATTTTCTGCAGTCGCATGCACAGTTTCATCTCTAAGTCAGAGGGAGGATGGAGAGCTCGCTCTCGTTTTTTGTGCTGCTCTCTCCTTTTGTGTTCCAATACCCGTTGCAGCTCAGGCTTTCTTCGCAGCAGCACACCTCTGAGGTCGCATCCGGATATGGAGAGTTGGATTAGAATAACCTACATATACTAGGAAATGTCTAACTTGGTGAGCTACTCATCAATCATTACAGAAATGTAATAGAAGTTGTATAGAAACACACAGAAGGTATCAAAATCACCAACTCCTGCAATTAGTGGATGACCCACTCTATGTGATCAGCAGCAGGCGAGAGAAGTCTGCTGTGTTTGTTGAGAGATCAGCAGTCATGCTTTGAAGGCTGTGACACCTTTGACTCAGTTGGTGTTAAACACCAGCTGAACATACTGTTTATCCGTGGTCACAACCCTGGTCAATTTCACTAAGAGGATTCACTAACTGAGGGAGCAAAGCAGCTAAAATTCAGGCATGAAGAGTAATGAAAAAGCATATCTAAAAAAAAAAAACAGACCTCAATAACAAATAGAGATGGAGAGTTGTCAACTCCAAGATTACAGAAGTAAACCCACTTAATCTCACACAAAAAGAAAAGGTATGTATACCATAAGTTCAAAATTTCTACAATGATTTGAGGTATAAAATGTCCTTGTAAGAAGCTGATGGCTTTCGTGACATTTGCATGCCCGAGGAACGGCATGTACCTGCTGCTGATGTCACCTGATCACATGCAAACACATTTAGAGCTCAGTGTTTTCTCACCGTCTGTAACAGAATAACAGCTCCTGATGAAGAGCTCTGCGCTGGAGACAGGCCAGAACGGGATTTATCAGCTTTTGTGGTTTAATGAGGTCATCTTCCTGCTGTTGTTGATTTTCAATCACCTGGTGAGGCGGGCTCATCCAGGAATAATGTCTGTCTGATAGACATAAACACAAGTTAGATTGTACAGGTCAGAGCAGCAGAGCTTGATTTGAGGATATTCAACAAAATGACACTAATGTATGACAGTTTTTATTACAATGGATTATCACTCCTTACTACCTGAGAAAATAATGCATGGCTTATTTATTTATTTATTGCAATTCACTGGATTTTATCTTTGAATTAATCTTACCTTTTCTGTTTCTGAGGCCCATCTTTTGTGACACCTGAATGAGCATCAGAAGTTAGTCAGTGCCACTAATAAAACATGCACATCCACACAGTTTTTCCATCTATACACACGGGAA
>JAOXYM010000003.1:29022464-29042550 GCA_028567055.1 Leptatherina wallacei | reverse complement strand
GGGAAAAAATGAAAGCACTTCCTTTGTTTTTGTCAACAGAAACAGGATCAAATTTAATATGTCCATACCTCATGAAAAAGAGAAATTTCTACCATTTCTACCAGTCTGACTGTATTCAAAGCTGAATAGTCAGACTGGTCATTATGTTTAATGTTTGAAAATAGATCAAATATTAGGCCTTTTTAACATTAATTGGATTTATTTTCAACATCAACAACAGTGTCAAGAGAGTGAATTGATTAATAAAGTCACTATGTGAAACTTTTTGAAACACAAAATAAAGTTACAAAGAGTTAAAGTCTAAAATGTTGAAAAAAATGAATCAAATAAAGGGCAACTGCCACAGAACAGCTGGTTTATTAAAACTATGGTCATGTCCAAAAAACTTTTGTTAATCAGATGTAAAAACTTTTGTATCAATGTAAAGTTCCCAGTTTAACGTTAGAAATATATGGGGATAAAACTATTAAAACATAGAACATGATTTTTTTCCCCTCTTCTTTTTTCACTTGAATCCATAAAAACATGTAAACAGCATCCAGACACCATCTTAATATCCACACCAAATAGCCCTGAAGTGATTATAATAAAATAATCTTACCTGTGTGTTCTGGTAGAGACGCATTGCTGGACAATGTTTAAGTTTTGCACAAAGAGTGCAAAAGTCTGTTCATCCAGAGAGAAATGTTGGTAGGAGAGTCTGTGCTGTGGTCAGGGTGCACAGTGAGCTGCAGCTACAGTGAGGCTGGTCAGAGCATGTGTGCCACACCCTCCTCAAATCTTATTAAGGGTCTTACAACCCTTTGTTCTACTCTTGTTCCCTTCTGGGGAGAAACTTCTGTTGTCTCTGAGCAGCAGCATATGCAGAGATTAGGATCATGAAATGTAACAGTTGGGATAATCCAACATGGGAGGCTGGCAACAAAACTTTTGTGGCTGATGTTTCTCTGCTTTGTGGATCCATTTGTTATCATTCAGGAATTAAGAATATTCTACAATTACATTTATTTTAGTGTTTTTGTGCTTTCCTGTTTTCATTTATTTGCTACTGAATTAAACAGCTGTTCCAGCTAAAATGTCTGTTGGTTCAGAAAGTAAATCAGACCAATGCAGCAATACCAAACAACTAGATGCAACATATGTATTTTACAAATAAACACTAAAACCTTCCCTTTTTGCTCTGATGATAATGAACAGAAATGCAAATACTGCATGGAAGTATACATGCGAATGTTGCTGGGAAATTAAACGAGGAATATATTTCATTCTATAGCAATGTCAACAAGATAATACAAGTACTTTTAAGTTTTGGACAACCTAAGCTTAAACATTGTGTCTTTCTCACTGATAATAACTAAAGTGAATATATTTGTCTGTATTAAAATGATTGTGTCTTTGCATAGTTCAAATGTTTTATGTTTTCCCATAATGCAATGCTTCAGATCCAATTCCTTAAATGTGTCCCCACCATTAACGTACAACTACTGGCTGGACAAATTGCTCCATGGAGCTGTCCTTTGGGAGTATGTTAGGGGAGGCTCAGCCAATTTGAAGTGTGGGTGAGAGCTCACTTTAATCCTTATCCTTTCCACTGCAACTGCCAATGCTACATCCAGGTGCAGAGCTCTAACAGAGGCTAGCAATTTCACCTGTTTCTTAATTGTCTCTTGATCATCCACTTACTGGTGCTGCCTCCATCTGCCTTAGCCGCATTATGAATAACGTGACGAATGTGAGTGTCATCAATATCTTTTGGTCCCAACACGTTCTGAGTCGTCCGTTTGTTACTGAGGGATACAAACTTGTTTCCAAAAAAAAGTCGGCATGTGCAAGTAAACAGATTTTCCATTAATTTAAAGCCTGTATTTCATTCATTATATTTCAAATGTAACATATGAATTGTTCAAATGAAGAACTTTTATTGTTTTTTAATTGCACATTTTGAAATAAAAAGAAACACTTTGTGGAAGCCAGACAATGCTCATCTCCTAATTGTCACTGCCAGCAAAAGACTAAATAAACATTAATACCACATTCAGCTCCTCTGTAGTTAACGAGTATGTGTGTTAAACTAGCCTGTCTGCTCTTCAAAGCCATTAAAAACATATACCATATTATGAAGCTAGAAATAAGAAATAAAAAGCTTTGAACTGTTGAGCTGTTAAAATCCTACATCATGCAAAACTGGTAAAACTTTCAGAAATAAAACAGTTGGTTGTCTAGAATTTGGTTCTTATCTACATTTTACACAGCAACTTTACCCAACATTATCTAAGGGAGTGGGTTTTTATAACACTTTTTCCTCCTGGCATTTAAAGTTTATGACAACACTTCTAAGAACAAAGTGACCTGATGCTTCAAGTACAAGCAGAAATTATGTGTTTCTTTAATTGTTTAGAAAAAAACAAAACACATTTATTTGAAAGGATAGTGTAAACAATAAAAAATATTTAAGCTTGAAATACAACTTTTATGCACATAGCAATAATGTAAATTTACACTTTAGGCTGGGTTACAGCTAGGGTGCTGTAACACTATCTGCCAGTAGGTGGCAGTAATGTCAGCTGGACAACAACAAATATAAAACGAAGAAAAAAAAAGATTGCGATTCAGGGAAACGGAAATGTCAAGCGTGAGCTGTGACGCCAGCTTCAATACAGTCTATATTTACTTTAAAGTATATAATGGATTGTTAATTTAGGGGAAGAAATTGTGATTTAACATCGTTAAAGAGTTAACTGCAAATATGACAAATGGTAGGTACACTGCTTTATCCGACAGGCTTGCGGCATCCCAACAGGGCATCTAAGTTAGGCTACTTCCATGGTGGAAAGCTAGATGAGGCTAGTTTAGCTGCAGACGTGGCCCAGGGTTGAACTGTCTGTTTATAACTTGCATCCATCTCTCTGATAGCGTTACGGTGCTTTATTTGTCAGCGGTTACAACCACAATGCTAAGCTTACCGTATTTAATAAACAACTTGTTTCTCGTGTTTTTCTTAGGCAGTTTGCTAACTAGCTTAGGAAAGTAGAGGCTAAGACTATAAATGAAGATATCCAGGTAGACACAGCTCTATTAAAGATGAAAACAAGAATAACTGGTCGCAAATACTAGTAGTTAGTCCATAAAATATCCACTCCTTCGAAGATTGGTGTATCCCCTAATAACGCTGACATGGGAACACTTACCCTTTTTTTTAACGTTGCTGCAAGTAGGTCAAAGGGAAAGTCCAACTACTGGATAACTGCAGTGTTTGAAAACTAGCTCAATTGTTGAATTTTTTTTTTGGGGGGGGGAGTGCATGCGCTGTTTAAATGTAAGTGACACTCAGTCCACACTATTGTTGTCCCTGTGCTCCTCCATAGTGTACTCGTTCGACGGCATCTTGGTGTTTGGGCTGCTGTTCATTTGCACATGTGCATACCTCAAAAAGGTCCCTCGCCTCAACAGCTGGCTGCTGTCAGAGAAGAAAGGGGTGTGGGGTGTCTTCTACAAAGGTAAAATACTACATGCTTCCTGCAGAAAGTACTCTTAAGCAATGTGATGACTCAGAACAATGCAATCCATGTGTTTTGCAGTCATTGCAAATGTAATTTATCCAGCATTATTGCCATATTTTACACTTTGTGTGATTTGCTCTGAGGTTCAGCACAAGGAAATTCAAATGAATCAATGAGTACGAATAGGCAGGTAAGCAAACATTTACTGTTTGCATCTTCTGTCAGGTTCTTATATATTTACAATACAAAACAAAGTAGTATGAGGGACGGCATTGTAATGATTGACTGGCAAAAGGTACCCATCGTTTTGAAAAGGTAGCATAAGCTGTTTTTTAAATCCATTAACTAGTTTACTGAATTTTCCAGAGGGATCTCACATAACCAGACCCATCTTACCTTGCTTTGTTAGAAAACAGGCTTTATCCATAATAATTCCTGCCATGGGTGAAAACTCTCCTTGGGATCATTTTTAAATTTTGGTAATGCAAAGCCCAGGATGTGGCAACAGTGCCCCTGCAAAATAGTGTCCGGAAAGAACTTGTTTTGGTCGAGCAAATGTGCAAACATACAAAAACAGCTTATTGCATAAGCCAGATCTGCATTAAGATTTTCTGCTTGTGTACCACTTTCTTTGATGTTGCCTTTTGCTGTAAAAAAAGCGGATTAATAAAACAGTAATGCAAACGATGGAAGTGAATGGGATTTCTGTGTGTAAATAACCCTTCTGCAGGTTTAAAGCAACTGACAAACAAACAAAAAATGAATACTGCTACATGGGGAAAAGAAATCACAAAAACCTAACTACAAATTCTCTAAGGGTGCCTAAGTCATTGCAAACAAAATTTGACAGAAATCTAAATAAAACTGTATTGTTCCTGTTTATTATAAACTGTTTGACATCATTTACGCATGCAAGCTGCATGTTTTTTCTGTCCTTAAAATGAAAAAGATCTGCTTCCCTTCCCATATATTCATCTTAGTTGATCTCTAACCTCATTCATAAGTAACCCTTTTTCCCCAATCTGTCATTGTACAGATTAAAAAAAAAACAAAAATTGTGGCACTTCATGCAAAACTTTAGGGACTATCAGGGAGTTATCAACGCTTACAGCTCCAAGTAGTAAACATTTGTGCATTGTGCTCTTTTGCCTTCCTTTCGTATACTTTACCTGTTTGTAGATGACCTGCAATATCCTTGACTCCTTTCATCTCTCATTCTCAGCGGCAGTAATTGGGACGAGGCTTCACATTGCCGTGGCGATTTCCTGCTTGACCATGGCCTTCTATGTTGTTTTTTTTAAATGATAAACTGGACGGCTGCAGGTTGGGAACAGACTCATCTCTGTGGTCATGAGTTAACCATCGTTGTGGGAACACTTTTTGGATTGTATAACAGATGAAACCTCACTGGGTATGTGAACCTTTGTGAAAGTCAAGCCAGTGCTGCCCCCTTCTGATGACTGCAGACATAGCTCCTTCCTGAATAATATGTGTGCACTACAAACACAGAGGACATGGATGAATCTCTTCTCTCTTACTATGGTGAAAAGAGCCCAATGGTTTACATGGTATTGTTCTGTTCTGGGGTAATACTGTTTGCTGTCTTCATACCACATGGTTATTTATATCAAAGGGCAGAGTGTGCATTATACATTTTACCTGTATACAACTTATAATTAGCCTAGCTGTATATATTATAAAAAAAAATACCAATAGAGATTTGCCAGATGTTATGTGATCAAACTGATAAAGATCCATTCCGCCTGCCCAATGCTGTACTGTTGTTTCTGTATCATTTATTTCCTGTAAGTGGTGGAGGGAAAGATAAACACAACTAATATATAGATATGTCCATGTCCACATTATACTTTGCTTTTTCCTCTTTAAACCCTGTATATTTTTTTCTAAACAGTGCTGTTTGGCATTTCTTAAACTTTCATGGTTTGAAACATTTTTGCACAGATGTTTGTTGTATATACTTTGTCATTTAAAAGGAAACTGGATAACACATTTTTAGTCTCACAAATTGGTAACAGAGTGATTTTAAAAGCTGCAGTTTCACAAAAAACTAATCACTTTAAAAAGAGAGTATCAGATTGGATCGCTGTATTCAACTCGCTGAAAGATTTAAATGCAATGCCAAAACAGGAAATGTCCTTGTAATACCATTTAGTCATTTTTTCTGACTTTAATTCTAACAGCTTATTTGTATAATTAAAGAAGCATCTTGGGGGGGATGTAATGCAATTTTAAGTAAAATGATGAACAAAACATGTTTGTGGTGGGGTTTTTTTTGTTTTTAAAAAAAGCAAACGTCTTTGTTTGTTTTATTTTTTATGCGTTGAACCTGTACACAGAACATGATCATCAAATGCACACCCCTACTCAATCTAAACACAAATCTAATGTCTTGTATGCTTACGGACCAGCGTTGCACATCTTGATATGGCAGACTTGGTTTGTCAAGATACACAAGTGATTTAAAATACCTGCCACAAAGACTGGATTGACATCTCACATTTCCTGTTTGGCCCCACACCTGAACAGTAATTCTTTTACAGCTATGTCGACACGTAGTCGTTTCCTTGTTTCAGAATAAATCATCCTGAATTAGGTCAGTGTTTTCCCCCCAAATATAGGAGTGTTTTGCTTCTTTCATGTTCACCCTTCAAGCCCTCTAAAGTCTGCTTAACAAAAAAACCCCAGTGAATTCCCCCCCATCACTGTTCTGGCTCCCAGCATGCATCATGGTGGGCACTGTGTCCTGCTGCTGATGTACGGTTTCAAGCTTCAGCTAAATGTAGCTTGTATTATATTTCCCCCTTTATCAGACCATTAAAACCATCTGCTTATTTTGTTCTTATCTCAGTCTCCCACATGCTTTCAGATAAATAGACCAGATGTCCAACAATCTTTCCAACAAGCAGCAGCTAAAGTAGCATATCCCTATGGTAGTTTTATAAACATCTCCCATCTCACCCAGTGAACCCTATATGTACTTTTTATCCTTTTGTTTCCAAGAAAACCTTCAGCTGATTTATAACCGCTTGATAAGCAATTATCTGTGGAGACATGACTTGTTTACTGAACACTGAGGTGCTACAAGGTCCAATTATACTCTATTTTTCAATGTCACTAAGATCTTTTACAGAGGAAGAAAAGCAAAAGTTGGATAAATGAAGCCAATTATGGCTCAGTTTTTTCCAAGTAGATGGTGGCAGGAAGGACCTAGATGAAAAAGTAATTAAATGGAATTAATCTTGCAGTCTATGCTATGATTACATAGGACATTTTATGTTTATTATAGTAACTTGTCATGCCTCCCTGATACATAAGTGGTTTCCATTTGTCTTCATTCTTAAGCTAATAATAAAAGAAGCCCTTATCCATATCTTGTGTATAATAAATACCTGAATGCTTTTTAATAAGACACAACTATCTAATATTGATTTTTAATACATATCTGCCTATCATTATGAGAAAACTACCATATCGACATTTAGCAGTCAACGGCACATCTTGTTGTAATTCGTCTTTTAAAGCTGTATTTTACAAACACGACTTGCTAATTTTCTATTTCAGATGTCTTCTGCAAGACAGATGGCTTGTTAACATTTAAGACCAACAGGTGAAAGACATTTAACAATTTACAGAGGGAGATTCCCGTTTCTGACCAGTGCAGACGGAATATCCCCATGGTTCCCCTAATAGCGAGAAATATCTCGCGAGAAGAAAGGAAGAAAAAAACAACAACAACATAATTATCACGAGCGCGCAGTTACGCCGAACGTACTCGTTCACGTTTCCGCGCGCCTCGCAGAGGGAGATCAGAATAGGACGAAAAATCCAGCGAAAGCAAGATTGAGCTTCCTGGCCCCGAGTGCGTTTAGTAGGCGAAGTTATCTCCGAGCTCTCCGACGTGCGCGGAGAGGAGGGGATTTTTCTTTTGCGCAACTGCTCCAATTTTGCACGACTAGGCGGCTTAAGTTTTTTTTTTACTCGATCCGGGACCGTTTCAAGTGTAGAGTTTCTTCTGGACAACGGCACCGCAGCACATCGTGCCACACAGGGAGGAGAGGAGAGAAGAGAAGAGAAGAGAGAGGGCAGAAGTTTCCGCTGGCTTGTTTTTTGTCACTGCGGGGCTAGTGGTGAATCCGCAGGAATGTCGCAGAAGGAAAGACCCACTTTCTACCGACAAGAGCTCAACAAAACCGTGTGGGAGGTCCCGGAGCGCTATCAGAACTTATCTCCCGTCGGCTCCGGTGCATACGGGTCAGTGTGGTAAGTAGTTCTGCAGAGTGCTCTCGAAAGCACACAGCGCGATTGCACAACGACCAAACGGTTTCCCATTATCCACAGAGGCCCATCCGAGATGCCTCCTTTTCGGGGCTGCTTATCCGTATGCACACGGTCCTCGTGGAAGATGTGATAATAACCACTTGTGCCCTTTTGTTTACGGCTTCATTCTCGGGAGTGTGATGGCACAGCGTGCACTCTCTCTAGAGTGGGCAAGCGTTTGTGTCGGCGGAAGGGGATTATTTTTGTTTTCGTATGCACTCTCGCTTGCCTGACTTAAAACGACCGCGTGTAGAATTTGTTTCAGTAAAGAAACAGGTTGAAGTTAAGCTGGAGTCTATGTTTAATGCACCCTTTTAAGAAGCCATAAAAAAAAGTTAATTTGCATCCTCTGAGGAAGGTTGCTTCCTCGTCAGGTCTGTGCTCGTGTTACAGTGAGGTTTAACCCGTGAAACGATCGCCGTCCACGAGAATACCATTGTATTCCTGCACGTACAACCTGCTACTTGACACATCCGCACATTGCATACATTATGCATTTTCCAGTTGGGTGGAGCCTGCAGAGTACCAGAAGGTCACGTGGCTTTCGGAAAGTAGGCCCCCTCGTGCACAGTGAGAGCTTTCTACAGGAGCCCATCCGACGACGACGACGATGATGATGACTCTAGAATGATGTCATCCTTTCTCCCGTTGTGTTACGCTCATGACTCACGGTCCCGAGGTTAGGTATTGGCCTCAGCTGTGACGCCCTCTACTCATTACAGAGTCATGGTTGGCATCACACTGTAATTATAACTTCACTGTTCATTTACATTAATTTTCTACACCTTTTTTTTAGTTGTTGATATTGGGTTTATATGCAGTTGCATATTGGGTAGGAAATGCAAAACGTGCTCATATTTTTAACTTAAACAATCTCTTATTAGTATATCTACTGTTAATATGATAGATTAATACTTAATTGATCCCAAAGGGAATTTGAAGACTCTGTATTGCTTACAATAACAAATGCAAAAATCAACATGAATGAAAATAAAGTGCCCTCTCTATGAGATTTGTGATTTAAATATAACATGAAAATGATTTTTTTATTCCCCCTTCACTTCAATAACTGGAATCACTCTTCACACTGTAGCTCCAGTGTTTGTATTAAAACAGATAACTTCATTCTCTGCTACCCTGCTGATATCAGCAAGTGCTTTTTCTCTGTTTTATCATCAGCCAGCACAAGGACTTGTTATCCTTTCTGTCAAAAAACATCAAAGCTTTTTTTTTTTTTATGTAGCTTCCAGCCGATTCTGTAAAACCAGAGGGATTCAAACTAAATTGTATTTTCTAAAACTCTTTAGAGCAGATCTGAGCTGGATAAAAGACCTCATCACACCTCCTCCAGCACATTACAGCTGGTGATCAGCTGGGCGCGTGCTTTTACTCATTCAGCCAACAAAGTCTTTGTTGTTGCCGTCACAATTTTTCCTCAGCTTCTCCACTCATTTAAAAAAGGAAAACATTTATAAATTGGGGGCTTCTATCACTTATTTACCAAAAATGAATACTGCTATTGCTCTGTATTTATGACCTTGGCTTTTTTTTTATATACTTTTTTATTTCAATTTGAATATCATGTTTGGATGATGTGCAGATTTAGTGTGGGAAAAAATGGAACAAGAGTGTTGCTGGCTTGGATTGCAATATATAAACTGTGCTGAATGCCTTGTATTATTCAGTCAAGTTTTCTCAGCCAAGTAGAAACCAGCATGCAGGCCCAAGGGTCATGCATATTTTAAGCGAATAGCTCATCGAAGGTTAATAACTATATCTCTCAACATCGTGTAGTAGTATTTTATTGCTTCCAATAAAACTTTTATATTATGCCTGCTCACTTTGGAAGCTACATTGGGATTTACAAACCCTGTTGAGATGTTTGAACTGTGTTTGGCTAAACTGTAACAGAATGTTCTGTTCATAAATGAGCATTTGTCTTATATGTGGACCAGTGTGGTTACGTTTCTTCTTCTTAAACGAAAAGTTAAATGGAAGATTCAAAAGTTTGGTGCATAATAGTGTTGCCATCTGAGCTGTTGTTAAGTTTGTCTGTCATGAGTCTGGGTAGAAACATGGTGGTCATGAACTGGAATTTTAATCGTCGTTCCCCCCGGTTTTAGTAATATGCAGGGCATGTGTTTCTCCATCAGCTGTCTCTGATTTGAAACGCTTTGAAACCTCCATATGTCGTTGCACCGTTCTCTCTTTGCAGCCATGGATATTTTGCTGATTAAGGAGAAGTTGCATGATTCTCAATGCGCTGTACACTTTGTCTGACACACTTGGTTGTGACATCAGATGAATTTGCACCAATTTTGAAGCTTAAGCTGAAAACCTGCAATTTTCTGGTTTTGGCTCCAGTATCTGGTCGTGTTAGGTCCATGACTGACTGCGTGTGTGATGTCAGAGGAGCTAGACTGTTCATTTTAGTCCAACAGTCTGCATTAAACTTTGAGCTCCCAAATAAAAAAAAAACATTTTTGCATTAAACACTTCAGAAGATTTTGGAATCAGAATTTTGGTTAAAAGATAACATGAAATATTTTACATTCTTCCGTATCTTTGTTGGCTGAGCAGATTGAAAATTTACTGTCTTTAAATGTCCCTTTTAGCATTGTAATTACTTGCTAACAGTATTTTCAGAAGAGTCAGCTTATCCATAAATGACTGTAAACAGTTGTTTTAATAATCACAACTGATATATCTATCTCTCGCCAGCTTTCTTGTAACATTGGATAAAATGTCTTTAATCGACTCCTTTGTGATACGCTCAGTGAAATCTGAGAGTTTAGATTTGTGATGTCAAACCTTTTTAAATAAACACTGAACCTCTGAATTATGTTCATTATAACTCGTCCTATTCCTCAGCAGTTGTTTTATTGGTTGCTGAGGCCACCGTGTCTAGCCTTTCTCGGTCATCTGGCACCCATTTCCTATCATAAAATCCTAAAAGAAATTAAAAAACTGTTATTGATTACAGTGGGACTGTATAACCACCTGTATCATTTTTATGATGCTAAGCAATCTGGATTACACAGAAATCATTGTATCTGTTTTTATAATTAAGATCAGTCACATTAAACTCAAAGCACTGAAAAAGCAGCTAAATGTAATGTTTGTGTGTCCCCTATTTAGTTTTTTCCCCTCTCTGCCCTTCTTGTTGACTTGTAATTGACTTGTAATAAACTTGCTGGTAATTCGTGTATTTGTCAAACTTCACAAGATTTGCAGGATGACTCAGACTTAAAGATTTCCTTCGAGAGTGGGTAACTGAAATTCAGCGAATGAAGATCAGGCGTTTATTACAAGCATCTGAACAAGTCATTAACCGTACACATTTGTGCGTTTGCCTATTGTGTCAGCAGACTGGCTTGCCTCACAGAGTTGCTCCTTTTACAGCCCACAGTTTATGGCCATTTGTTATTGCAGTTCCATTACAGACTAATTGGATAGTGTATGCTTGGACTCATCTTGTTTGCCCTGCAGATTAGCAGCAATTTGAAATGCAGAGTGCATGTGTCTTTTTGTTTCATCATTTAGCGTTTGGTCTACTCTTTGTGTGCTTAGTGTGGGTTTTCCCTCACTATGTGGTGACACACATAAAAGTTGTTCTGCAAGCCTCGGACATTGGGTGTGGGAGATGATCCGAGACTGACTGACTGGAAAAAACCCAACTGCTTATCTCGGTGTTCTTGTCGAAGATGCTTGCCTCTCAGCATTATGGCATACAATAGCATTGATTGTATAAAATTGAATACTAAAAACAGTGTTTTTGCTTTTCCAATCAGTTAACAGAATGAAAGTCAGTTTGGACATCTCATCCTCTCGTCCTGTACACAGGAATGTTGACAGGACCTGAGGCCACAGTGCAGCCCCCATATTGGTTCAATCGTCTTTTTCCTCCCTCTATGTGGGTGAGGTTCAATTAATCTGTTGCTGAGCTTCCCCCTTTTGGATTCAGTCTGTTAAAGTTCACTTCATCCAAAGCATATTGATGAAAAATCTTCAAAAGAACAACGCTGCATCTGTAAACTGCGGAAGAGCCAAAACAAAACCACGTGTCTGCATCAATGCAAGCAGGCTTTTCACAGGTTTCTATGCAGATTAAGTGACTGACTTGGAAGGAATGTGGACTTTTGTAAGTGGGTTGAGTTCCTCGCAGTTACGGGAAATACAGCAGCGTGTTGCTTCTTTGGGAGGCGAGGCCCATCTGCTTCTTTCTCTCACGGCACGTGTCAGGATCATGTCAGCTTGACTGCAGCTTACACTCATGTTAAACAATTATAACCCAACGGACAACACCAAGCTTTAGTACATATAAGCTGAAATGATATACAGGCATGTTTTATGATAACATTATACAAAAATCTAACTATGTTGGGTTATATACTGTATCCTGTCAACAACTCTTCCGTAGTTAAAAACCTAAATGATAATTGCCTACTTAACATCAGTAGGACACATTTCACTCTGCTTTTAGTTGCAACTTCTTTGTTGTTCTGTTTTGTGTTGGTCCGCAGTGACATTAATTAAAATGTATTTGGTAAAAATACTCCCATAAGATTATGAGCAATGATCATAACAAATGCATGCACATATAAGTAATGAGCTTCAAAGCAGCTGTTGCTTGTTGGTAGTTATTTAAACAGTATGATCCAATAGGGCGTCACATTTTATTGCTAGAAACATATTTCATGCGTCACCTTTTTTTTTTTTTTTGTTTGTTAGTTCCTGTGTCATAAAAGATATTTGGATAACTACATTGTCATAGTTAATTCATTAAGGGCAAGAAGTCAGTCATGATTTTATGCTCATTTTCAGATGGTAATTAATGTCAGGGGTATATTAAACCTTTTCTTTTTTTTTTACTTTACAATAGTGGATTTCCTTTTCATTTAAATGTGACACACATTACTAGATGAATTGCAGCCTAGTAGGGGATAAAAATGGGTAAATGCCATCACTGTAAAGGTAAGAATGAAAGCATTCCTCCAAATGTAATGTCTCACAGATATGCTTTTTTTTAATTTAAACATTTCTTTAATCAGTGGAAAAAGTCTGAACACCACTGTGTGTGTAAACACAAATTCACCAACATGCCGTAGTGTTAATTCTTTCTCTGCAATTTCACACTTATGTGGTCGCCTGCGCTGTTGTTGTTTGAAAATGGGTTCAGTCATGTCCCTTGTGCAACTTGTGCAGTATAATAAGAACTGAAACCAAGAGCTAAGCGTTGTGCAATTATTTGCTTTGTTTACTGGGCTATGGCCACCTACACAGTCTAGTGAAGGACTTTGTCAGTTTAACCAAAGCAAAAGTTGAAGTTTTGATATGACAGGTGTTGGCGGCCTGCTTTAATGACTTCACTGTGTTGTAAATAAATGCTTACCCTTTTCCCCAAAATGTTTTTGTATATTTTCAGTTCAGCGTATCATAAGACAGGCTTGAAGGTTGCGGTGAAGAAGCTGTCCAGACCTTTCCAGTCCATCATCCACGCAAAGAGAACATACAGAGAGATTCGGCTGCTCAAACACATGAAGCACGAGAATGTAAGTCACCTACAGTCAAGGCCCCCCATCCCCTTGATCCCCCCCCCCTCCCCCCTTAAATCTCTGGTACAGTATATTCATTGTTCTGTACTCTGGCTCTCAAGAACAGATTGCATGGTGGGAACTTGCAGAAGTGGTCCTGCTCCATTACTGCTTATCTTGTTAACATACTTGTATTCTTAATGTGGTGACTACTGGATTTAAGAAATAAACAACAACAAAAAAATCTATCCTCAGGAATGTTTAGGGAGAGCCATGTGACGTCAGGAGATCCTACACTGCTCATTCTCAAAAATGAAAACGGAAAAGCCTGTCATGACGCATGTCTTTGGGAACAGGTTGGAGTTGTACAGCAGGAAAGGCTCCTACTAACTTGTTAGAAGGTTTCTGCAAATGTTCACATAAAACCTTTTTCATGAAGAACAGATGGGAGCTAAGTGTGATGATGATTGCCTGGACAGAAAAAAAAAAAACACACCTAGAGCATTGGCCTTGGGCACCAATTGTGTCTGCTGTGATGTCCTGTTAGAAGAGGCATTCCCCTGCATGTAGCACTGCGCTGCTGGGGGGGGGTGAGTCACCAAACAGGTTTACAACTGCGGTCCCATCACCTTCTCTTCTGTGGTGTATGCTCATTTTTGAATAAGTAGCTTCAGCTCCCCTCCCACTGGTTTTTGGCTTTGGTTTATGTGCATATAAATCAGGGGTCTGCAACTTTTCTGAATATAAAGAACCATTTTTACCACCTGTATCACTAAACCAACATAGTTTAGAGCCTGAAAACCGTTTGACTCTTAAAAGTCACTCATAATAAACAAAACGATTAACATTTTGTTACTTTTTATGTGTCCTGCGCACCATCAGAGTTAGTATTTTTACACATCTGCTCAATATCGTCGACACCGCTTTACACATGACAGGTGATCAGGTCTACTGGAGCTGAATCCGTTGCATTTGTGATGCCTATTTTGATTTCAAATATCCCCTCCATGATGGTCTTTGCGGAAAGAGACATCTCTAATTTTCTGAACTATTTCATATTTGTTTCTTAAGTTCAAGAATAGGTGCTCTGATATTTTAAGGACAGATTTTTTTTGCGCATTCTCTGTACTATCTCTTATGTTGCCACAAAACCTGCAGCAGAAGTTGAGTTTGGGGACTTGATCCCCTTCTTTACAGTATGCACTGTTCAGCTTTCCACAGAAGTTCATCTCCGGCTTGGTACTTTTCAGCAAACGCTGTGTGTGTTTTGTTCTGGAAATGTCTTTCAATGCTAAATTTCTTTTGTTTTTTTTGCTCATTTCTCTGCACAAATCAAGCATATGTGTTACACCAGCATCGTTGTTAATGAAAAAATTGATCTTTCCATGCAGAATTACACTCTGTTTTCCTCCGGAGCCGGTACTTAAGGGCTAAAGAGCCAAATGTAACTCAAGAGACCCCCGGTATAGATGATTGGTATGCCTGCGGACCCCTTGTCACAAACGCAGCTCCCTGTTCCTTTTGTGCTGGTCCTTCATCCAGCTAACGCCTTGAGCAAGCAGAGAGTGGATCTTTGTGTCAAGCTGGTTTCTCAAGCTTGTGTGCAGATGGGTTCCTGTATGTGGTGTGGGAGTAAGTCACTGCATTAATGATGCATATGGCTGTGAGGAAGCCTTGAAGTTTCAGTTGGGGTCTGACACAAAGAGTAGTTGCTTCTTGTAATGAGTATAGATGCATAGTAATATTAAAAGAAGTTAGCTTAAATGGTTGCTTTCATTGTGTGTGTGTGTGTGTGTGTGTGTGTGTGTGGTGGGGGGGTGTAAGAAACATCAGCTTGAAGAAGCATGGAAAATATCAGAGGGGAATACCCACCAGTAGTGCTGCAGATCTTGCTGTCAAATAGAAGTTCATGTTGAATTTAACTTTGAAAAGTATTTTAACATTGCTCAAGTTATCTTTTCTTTAGTCTAATTAATGTCTTGGTTAAAGATCTATGAGGTTGATGTCACTCGGAGCATAAACGAAGCGACTTGTTTTGAGGGCAACATGTGTTTTTGTCTGAACAGAAGCTGCAGTGGAAGAATTGGCCAAATGTGATTTTAAATCTGACTAAAACAATTTGTTAAGCCTGAAACCAGTGGACATAGTCTGTCGTCAAGTCATACAGGGGTCGGGTGGGGTTGGGTGACTCTATGAGGCCAGATCAGTCTCAAAAGGAATCAACTTGCGCATGGTTTTTCACGGATGCACACGGTGTGGTTCACAGTTGGATTTCGGACTTGGATTCTGTTTCTGAAATATAATTTTTATGCAAACTTGTAATATAAATTCGGAAATGCACATAATCTGTTTCGCAAACGCACACGCTCTGGTTCACAAATAGTCAACGCTCTGTCAAAAATGAGATCTAAGCTTGCTACGATTGGATGAGCACACATGATTAGTATAACTCTTGTTCTCTGTACAAACCCTAATATCAATACTAAGAACAGCTTGAGCATTTTTAGTAAAACAATTTTGGAATTAGTGTTGCACGGAGCAGTGCTTCTGAGGCTGAAAAACAGTGCATTCATTTGAAAAACAGGTTTTACATGGAGCAAGGATTATTTAGGATTAAACAGACTCGGTGCCTTTTTTATTGTGCTGAATGCAAGCTGGTAATATTGTGTAGAAATGCCAGTCTGATGGATAACATACTCGCATAACAAAATCCAAACGCCTTTTATTTATGAGCGTAAAACATGCTGTTGCAGGGTTCTGCTGCTTCCTCCTTGCAGGAAAAAAAAGCTTGAAGCTGTGCTTTCTTGGTTTGTAAATCAGTTTTTTGATACCAGTTTATGACTTTCATAGAATGGGATTCTGTGTTTTGCTCGTGCTGTTGCCAGGAGACTCCCGGGGTTTTGATTTTGGGAAGCCAGTGTGGACCAATCAGCTGTTTGTTGTGGCTCCGGCTCTACCAATCAGCTGTAGTTTTGAATCCTGTGTGGGTGGGCTGCACCAATGTTTTCACAGTACCTATCCACCTCTCTCCCTGGGGGGGTGGGGGGCAGGGTTGGAACTCGGGACTGCTCTCTGCCTGTGAACATGCATACATATATACATGCACGCATGTATGTGTGCGTGAACACGGGCTTAAGAAACGCATACAAAACTGATTCACACTGATGGTCTTTAGTGCTTTTCTCTTCTTTGTTCTGATCCATGCTGAAGCTGCTTGAAACAAGTCCTGCAAAATAATAAAAGTCTATGCAAATCATTACATTGCCAAAGCAAAGGCAACTTCCCCCCAAACATGCAGAATTTAAAACTTATTCAAAACAAAAAGCATAAAACAGGTTTGGTGTTTCTCAGTCTAAACATCACATTTCTTAGAAGTTTCTTTTCTCTTGGCTTACCCTTGGAAACAATATTAATACTGTAATGTGCCTGTTAGGTCAGCTGGATGCATATAACGGCAACAGATAAGATTTCAGAGGAAGTTAGTAATATTCTGAATATCAGTCCCATAAATGTGATTAAAGAGCTTGGTAACCAAAACAGAGTATCAGCATGACCAAGAGAACATCGATATCTTGATAAGGTAATGCAAATAGCCTAGATGAGAAAATAGCATTGGCAAGAGTTGGTTGTTCTAAATGAAATGTTTGTCTCTTCAGCTAAGGTTAATATCCTGGTTTTCTACTGCAATTCACTGGAAATGTCACCATGCCTTTTCTAATATAAAAGAATACCTGTTCAGATAGAAAAAGGAACAAGAAAAGCAGGTGTTCATTTGCATCAGTTAACATCAAGGCAGAAACAGTTGTGAATAATTAATAACCTCTTGACCTCTCTCTTTGCCTTTTTAGGTGATTGGCCTCTTAGATGTTTTCACACCAGCGACGAGCTTAGAGGAGTTTAACGATGTGTAAGTCACTTATTCCCCTTCTCCTCACACCTGTCTTTATTTTTCTTCATCTCTTTGCCTTCCTCCTGTTGCACTCTTTGTCCATTTCTCTGTGTCGGCCTCTGTGGCTTCGGTTCAACCATAAACGTTTCACGTTGGCTCATGATTATGGGTTTGTGTGATCAGTGAAGCCACAACAGCAGCACAACAGTCCATAACTTCACGCGAGTCCAACATGTGGCGAGTTGTGCCAAGGTGAATGCATGGTGAACACACGTGCAGAAAGCACATCATAGCTACCAGTCTCCATGGTAACAGCCATCTGGCACTTTCAGGGTGAGCTGTGTCCCCGTGTGCATGTATGTGCACAGAATACTCAATCACTGTCCTTGAATTCTCTGCATAGTGTTGCGTCATCAGCACATTGAACATTTGTGAAAATGTGAGATTAAGCTACACACACACACACACACACACACACACACACACACACACACACACACACACACACACACACACACACACACACAGGCTGTTTGACTGCAGAAAATCAGATGGGTGCACGTTGCTCACAGGACAACCTCATAACTGTTATCTTGAAATGAATTGAGGTCATGTGACGCGGATATGCCGTGCACAGCTTTCACATGTACACTACAGCTACCACTGGCCTTACTCAGCTGATCTGGCTGCTGCATGAATATTCCACTATAAAAGACCAGATGAGTGGAGCAGTCCAGTGTTTTTTTTTTTTTTTTTCTGTTTCTGCTCTCACACTTTTGATATTTTTTCCTCCTCCTATGGATGTCTATGTTGCTGCAGGAATGGATTAACTGACGGCGTCTAAACTGACTCATCTAATGAGAATATTTTTTGTAGACGTTGACTAATGGATTTAATATAAAACAGTTTTAAAACAAACTAAAAAATGATTTATGAGTTAAGACAGAATCATAAGCAATATTGTAGCAATATAGAAGCTTCAGAAGTTTCTCAGGTAAAGGTAGGTTTAATGACAGACTTCCCTGCATCTAATTGGTTGTTTGGTTTGCAGATATTTGGTGACGCACCTAATGGGAGCAGACCTTAACAATATTGTTAAGTGTCAGAAGCTGACTGATGACCACGTTCAGTTCCTTATCTACCAGATCCTCAGAGGCTTAAAGGTCTGTGAAAATACTAAAGACTGTATTTTTATCCATTTCTGTTAAACAAATGTACAATTTTAGTGGAGATTTGATAAGAAGCTGTTCTTCTGCCTTTAAATTGAAGCACTGGTTAATTTAAGTTTTAAGGGGTATGGTATGGCATATGCCATCAGTTATAAGAGGATGAAATACAGTATGGTTTTCAGAACCTAATTGTTTCTAAAATAGGTCTTTTCCATTTAGAGTTGCAGTTTTTTAATGATTGTTGCAGTCAGCATTTGGAAAAGAAACCAAGCAGCGCTTCTATTCACACGTTTCCTTAGCAGTTGTTTCTAATGTTTTGCCCCCTTTCTGTGACACCTCTTTACACAAAAAAATAACAAGTAGGATTGCACCAATTATAAAATTCTGAGGTCATACAATGTTGAAAATAATGATTCACCCGTCCCCAGTGTTTTTGTCCCTTTGTTCTTCCATTAAAGCCAGAGAAGCAGTGAAATAGGCCTTAAAATAAATATATAAAAACCAGACAGTTTGAAAATATTATACATTACATCTCATTACACACATCTTTTAAAACTTCTTTGTAACTTTCCACATGAGACAATACATTTCTTTTAGAGGAAAACATTTTAAAACTATAGCCTGTTAAACTATTACCATGGCAAGTTTATTTATCACATTTCATGTACAAGACTCTTCATGGTGCTTTACATTGCAGAAGAAGCATTTAAAAGTACATTAAAAACTAAAACTTTTACAATAAATAAATAAAATAAAAACAGAAGAAAATAATTTAAGATCAAGAGAAAAGGTGAAGGAAATGACAACAACTTGCCAGGACACCCTAGATAAATATACAGTGTATGACATGAACTGTCATTGCCCCGGGTTAGTGTTTTCCTATTTACTAATGGGCCGATTGCAGTTGAATATTGGCTTAAAGCTGAATATTGGCTGGCATTAGACGAACATATTCTACTATTGAGCCGTTTCTGTATCAAAATAATTCACAAAAGAAATATGGTCATTTTAATCCGTTTTATGCTCTTCTTGTGCCTACAGTACATCCACTCTGCAGGAATCGTCCACAGAGTAAGTCATGACTTTGCTGAATATGTATGAAAAAAATTCTTGGGAGGTATCTAATTTGAGAATATAGTTCCTGTGTTTGTTAGATATACTGAAAGTTTTTTTTTAAGCAAGTCACTCATTCTCTTAAGGCCAAATGAATAAATGACTC
This sequence comes from Leptatherina wallacei, assembly GCA_028567055.1. Classification (NCBI taxonomy): domain Eukaryota; kingdom Metazoa; phylum Chordata; class Actinopteri; order Atheriniformes; family Atherinidae; genus Leptatherina; species Leptatherina wallacei. Next base: position 29,022,901 of record JAOXYM010000003.1, on the reverse strand, counting down.
ATCAGTTTTTCTAAATATATTTTATTACCACAGAAAGTAATTTTGCTTGATATAGTATTTAATGAAGAGAATCCCTGAGGGGGATTTATAATATTGTAGGCTTAACCTCTCCCTCTTCTCTTTCCTAGGACTTGAAGCCCAGTAATCTTGCTGTGAACGAAGATTGCGAGCTTAAGGTAAAGATCAGGTTAATTCAGACATAAGGTCACCATAAATGATATAACTTATCATAGAAGAAAGGAAATTCAGTCTGGTATATCGTCTTCTCATCTCATCTCATCTCTCAGATCCTAGACTTTGGTTTGGCGCGGCACACGGATGATGAAATGACAGGATATGTTGCCACCAGGTGGTACCGAGCCCCTGAGATCATGCTCAACTGGATGCACTACAACATGACGGGTAAGCACGTTATGTTTATTTGTACTGCTTTGAAG
>JAOXYM010000003.1:28980544-28994300 GCA_028567055.1 Leptatherina wallacei | reverse complement strand
TTATTATTATTATTATTATTATTATTATTATTATTATTATTATTATTATTATTATTATTATTATTATTATTATTAAGAACTGAATTTATTTAAGCTTATGATCAAGTTGCAAACTGTGATGAGTCATTTTTTCCAAGAAATGCAGCACTAATTCTAAGGAGGCTTTATTTCTTTGCATCTTTCCGTGTTCTCTTTCTCATCGTTGCTTTCTCAGTTTGATGATGTGATTACTCTCATTTGAAGCCTAAGTAGCCGTGCTAATCCAAAACATCCAAAACTGCACCACCTCAGGCTGGACATTAATTAAGCTCATCCATGACACATTTGTGTTCTTTTTAAAGATGCCCACATCTCAGCCAGGGTTCGTCTTAAATCAGAGTTTTAGTGCAAACAGCCATGACAGGATCCAGTTTTAGTGTCAGTCACCTAATAATCTCAAGTACAGAGCAATTTATTAAACCCCCAGATTGACACACTGCCCAGCTATTCTTGGCTCTCAGATATTCATTTGACATTCAGCGAGTTCTGCATTGCATCAGTTCTTGATGTAGCGACACACGCTCCAGTCCTGTCTCTCCCACGCCATCAAATCTACTGCTGTGTGTTCAGGCAGCCTGGAAAACAGAAGTTTTCTTAAATTGATATGAACAAAAAGTGTAAATAAAGTGTTTTTTTTAAACCATTTACCCATAAGTAAATGAAAAAATATGGAGCTTTTTTCACAGATTTAAAGGAAACGGCAATGAAAAACTAATATAGGTCATTTAAGAATGTTACTAGTTCTTTACCTGCATTTGTTCAGATGTGTGTATGGTCTTTGAGGTACTGGGCTACCACCTCCTGAAGTGGATTATAAAGTCAAACTATCAAGGCCTGCCCCTACCTTGTGTTAAAAGCATCATACAACAGGTAATGCACTCCAGAACAGAAATGAGACAGAGCTGCATATTATCACAAAGCAAGCAATACATCAAGTAAATCTGCAATATTCACGTCTATTGTTAGCTCACAGAACTCCTTATGGGTTGTGAGACATTCATTTAATTTTGTCCCAATGGGAAACTATCACCTTTAACCATGAAATTTGTTCAACTCAATGCTCTGACTCTTCTGCAGGTTCTGCAGGGACTCGACTACCTCCACACCAAGTGTAAGATCATCCACACAGACATCAAACCAGAGAACATTCTACTGACCGTCAACGAGCCGTACGTCAAGAAAATGGCTGCCGAAGCGACACAGTGGCAGAAGTCCGGCGCTGCTCCTCCCTCTGGATCTGCAGGTCACAACCTTTCTTACTCTGCTCTCAAAAAACAAGCTTTGTAGTTTGATTGACATGTTGCTGACAGGAAAGAGTTTTTGCTGTTTCAGGTTGTTTCCCATTAAGTGATTGAATGATGGCTCATTGATTGCTATTCTAGCAGCTTCATTCTGGTAGTGTTTGGAAACTTGAGGGTTTTGACTTAAAAGATGTTTCTATTAAAAGAGGAGAGCTTAGCTGTGTGTTATTATGAGTCACCCACTGGATTGGTTATGGAAATTACCAGCTTGCGTATATGTGTGTGTGAGACTCCTGCTGAGCCTGGTGCTGCTGTAGAGGCAAGTCTCTTAGTACAACTTGGAGTGAAGCAGCTCAGCCACCAGAACAGAATACTAATTATACAGTCTATGGATGTGCTACTTATCATTCAACATTATAATCCTCTGATACTTCCTGTTTCCCACAGTGAGTACAGCACCAGCACCCAAACCAGTAAGTTCAGATTTCTTTCTACGTGTTCTTGTGATTTGAGGTGTTTGTACAAAATACAGTTTTGAGTCAAGCCAGATGACAAACTCTCCTGCTGTCTTCCGCTCCAGATGGCCAAAATGTCAAAGAACAAAAAGAAAAAGATGAAAAAGAAGCAAAAGAAGCAGGCAGAACTGCTGGAGAAGAGGATCCAAGAGATGGAAGGAGGAGTTCTACCTGATGGTGGAGAGGAAGAAGAAGATGAAGAGACAACCGAGACCACTGAAGATACTTCATCGGCAACCCTCTCCATATCTACTACATTGCAAGACATTGCAAACCATACTAGCACAGGTAAATGACTGACCAGATCCTCACCGTGAATCAGAAGGGGAAAGAAAATAAGTCATCGCATACAACCTCACTGAGGTCCTGTTTACACAACAATATTTACATCCAAATCCCAAATTTTTCCCTTCGCATATTCGGTGAAAAATGCATTTACACAACAGCAGAGTGAAAACTTCCTCCATGTAGACTGAAAATGCGAATAGGACTGGAAAATGATGTAGTGAGCATGCTTGGCCTGTAGTGGGCGATGAAACTCTGTAATGACACACTCCACGTGTGCACTACGAGCGTGTCTCGATCAGAACACTAGCACACTTTCGAGCACTACATTTAAGTGCATAGTGCGTTTAGCTCAGTGCACTGAAAGTACCCGGATGCTGCCCTAAAAACGGTCGAAAACCTAGTGTAGAACGATAATTAGCAGTAAATATTAGCAGTTTTTAGCAGGTTTAGCAGACATAAATAGGTTATTTGTGCTACAAATGATTAATGTTATAGTTAACGGACGTTTATTTGGTGGATATTTTTGACTAGCTGGAGAGTCGCAGACAAATGCCGGTTCGTCGCTACCGGTAAGTGCAGAATGTCAGTGATCCATTTGGGTCAGCACTTATCCATGAAAGTGTGCACTACAGAAGCAAGTGCGCAGTGCACACTACATTCCAGCGCGCAATACGTTTCAGTGCACTTGCGTATCGAGACACAGCCTACATCTTCATCAGACCTGAAGATATAACAACTGCTTGTATAGAGGTGTATGTGTTATCTAGTGTGATCATGTGATCTGTGTCTTTGCTGATGGCAAAAATGTTGCACAGAAAAGCCGGTTTTGCTTTGAGAGCCCAAAATAACTTAAAAAGATTCAGCAGCACAAACAACACAGAGGTCCACCATTGTTGTTGTGGTGTTGTTCGTGGGTGTAAACAGGGCCTGAGTGCACAAATGCAAGAGGATGTGACTTACATTATTGTGGCCAAAAAATTCCAGTTTGTGTTTACACGGACAGGATTTGCCTTGCATTTTATGAAAATTTCACTAAGGACCCTGTTCTCAACCTTTTGCGGTTTCGTTCACCCAAAGCTCTGTTACATTGTGAACGTGGGTGCCAAACTTGACAAAACGTATACGTTTTACCGTCTCAGCGGCATCGTCTGAATGAGGGCTGCGTTGTGCAGGCACCATGCACCAATCCTCATCAGCTCTGCTTTTCTCATGAGAAAAATTAAGCCCAGTTGGTCAAAATAAAAGGAAAAGAAAAGCAAACACATGCTAACACTTGGTTTTTGAGTGCAGTGGGAAAAGGGTTTAATTTGCAGACTGAGTTCAATGACTTTGCAGAAGTTGCAGCTATTGATCAGCTCTGGATCCAATAAACTTTAACAAGGACAAAACACTCAGCTGCACGCTGATTTTTGCTGAGGATGCTACACTCTGGGCTGCATGAGTGGGCACGATTAATTTTTTCATTAACACATTTAATTGCCTTACTCTCTTGTACAAAGGGTGCACCTGTGTTTAGAGGAAAACTAATAAGTTTTACATGCTCATCTTGGTTAAAACATCAAGTTTGATATCATGTGGATTTAAAACCTCTACATAGAAGCTAGGAGCAGTCATTTCTGAACCAATTCTTTACTAGATATGAATAAAACTATGTGGAATAAACTTGCCCCTTTTTGATGCAGACTCAACTCCTGACGGGCAGCCTCAGCAGACGCTTCCGCCGAATGAACAGAGAGTGGATGCACCCGTGGAGGAGAACAGGATGGAAGTTAACTGCAACGGCCACACATCCTCACAGGAGAGCAATGCCAGTGCAGAGGTAGAGGGGACCAATCAGTCTACAGAGGAACAGGAGGACCAACAGAATGCAAACCAACCAGAAAACAGCACAGAGACCCCAGACACATTATGTAACAAAGAAGAGCATCAGACCTGTATCACCTCACATGGAGAAAACGACCCCACCCCGCAGCAACTCCCCGATTCTCTCAGCTCAGACGTCACTGTAGAGAAAAAGGAGGAGGAAAAGAGGGTGGAAAACTTGGACACTCAAGGGGAGACAAAAATTGGGAATGAAGAAGATGAAAGCCAGAGTGGTCAGTTGAAGAATAAACTCAGATTTTTCCTTTTTAATAACCTGTAAAACTCTTACTTTATATTGCAATACTGATGATATTTATGCTGATGATTTTCTGGATATGAAGTGGTTTCTATAGATATATTGAATGTCTAATTTTGTGTGGCATTATTTATTGAATTATTGATAACCGTATTTCACATTTCTGGAAGTTAATCTAACACACTTACTGCAGGAACAATGAAGAAATGATGGTATAGACAGAAACACATGATGTATTGTAAAAATGATTTGGCAGTAAATGTATAGTGTATTTCATTCTAACAAAATAATATCACATGTCTCTGCATGCGTGGGCATTCAGTCCAATGTGAATCAGACTGTGCTTTAATGTGAACATCGGTGTAACGTGCATTACAGTGAGGAGGTTTTCTGTTGGGGATAGTTCAAAACCACAAATCACAAAATGCCCAGCTACAAGTTGGCTGATTAGAATTGATTTATTTCCAGTCCCTCATTTGTTCTGTCCGCCTTCTCTCTCCCCTCTTTTCCAGGTTCAGCAGGCAGTTTGTTAGTAAACCCCCTGGAACCTGTAAATGCTGACAAGCTGCAGGTTAAGATTGCTGACCTTGGCAATGCCTGCTGGGTGGTGAGTAAAAATATACAGCAGTCAGTCACAACATTATAACCATCGGCCTGATGTCCTTATGTGTGTCCCTTTTTGTGACATCAGACCCGGGGGGTGTCTAGGGTTTTGACAGCGGTTGTGTGGACTGTGGGCGGGGCTTGATTGAGTACCTCTTTCAGAAATTTGATTGGTTTTTGAAGGCGCCCCGCAGATCACGCTTCAGGCTTTTTGTTGAGTTCCCTCAGCCCATCCTGAGCAGAGCTTTTGGCTGCTACCACTAGTGACTTCTTAATGAACTCATGAAGAGATTTTCCATTGGTTGTTTGTAGTTTAAACTCATATTTTGAAACAATTTTGAAACACCTACTAAAAGTTTGTTGACTGAGTTTTTGTGTTGTTTTTTTTCCTCTTTCTGCAGCACAAACATTTCACAGATGATATCCAGACTCGTCAATACCGTTCACTTGAGGTGCTGATTGGATCCGGCTACAGCACTCCAGCAGATATGTGGAGCACAGCCTGCATGGTAAAACACACACATGCCTAGGCACACACACACACACACACCTTAGACACGAGAGGGCCACTTTCCTTTAATTGTCACCTTTTAAAATATAGATGACTGAATTATTTATATAAACAACGCAGTCCTAGCTGACTATGTAATCTGTCCCAAAGTGAGCTAATGCATGACCTGACACACATGGGTGAAAATGTCAATGTTTACAAAAAATGTGTCTGCAGGCACATCTCTAGATCTCTCTTGTTTTAGGACATACGTCTTTTTTGGACACAAAGTGAGCGCTGCAGAGACTTTAGTTCCTTAAGATCTCACTGGACCTCAGTCTACTCCTTTACTCTGAACAAAAGCCTCTGATCCCCTTAGAGTTCTGAAGAATCTCCATCCAACTTTTTAGGTGATTGATAAAGTTCACTGTCTTATCATTTGTTTTGGAGTTTGGCTCCACCAAACAAACCCGGATGAGCTCTGCTTCTTGGCCCCTGGTTGTGTGCACACCTCTGTGATCACACTGCAAATGAACTTGATTATAACCTGCTAGAACCCAAAACAACAAATGATCAGGATTGGTTGCTGCTGGTTCTTCCAAATAGTTTATGCAGAGCATATACCCTGTCTAGCTTCAGTTTAATGAGGTAGAAGATCTGGCTCTCCAGATTCAATGTTTTTTTTTTAAGAGAGGTGGACTTCAGTGCAGCACAGTAAAAACGTTGGTACCATTTTATGGTAAAACTAACCTCAAAAACCAGGCTTGTATGATCGTAACCAAGTTGTGTGCAAATTATTCGTAGTTTTACTTTCAGATTTTTCTCTTGCTGTAAAATTTGCTTTCAAAACACTAAGAATGCAGTGAGACCTCCACAAACCAGTGGATGAAAACACAGTGCCTACATCCATCTGTTGTATTCAGAACATGGTTAAAACACACATTTCAACTCCTAAAATCCTATTGTACAAACATTTCTCCTACTGTCTTGACTCATGCAGCCAGCAAAGGTTAGAGGTGACCACTGACTATTAATACCCTCTGTTTTCAGCTGTGTGTGTGATTTCATTGGCACATATCAATGTGCATGTTTAATCTTTGTATACAAACCCATAGAAGGAATCATAGACATATTTCTGTATCACACAATCTCACAAGCCTCCAGAGTGTGCATTTAAATTCATAGAGAATACTGCAAGTTTGCCCTCAGCCCACACAGAAATCATTCAGAGAGGGAGGAAAGATGCAGGGCTGGACATATTTCCTCCAAAGTCAACCTACACTGACTCAAACTACCGTTGTTGATGGAAATTGAGATATGATCAAATCCTGACTCGGTTTTTATATTACATTGCTTTTTCAGTCATACCTGCGTACCTCTGAGTAATTAACCCCACTCACCTTTTTAGTTGTTGTTGACTGCTTGTGTGCTTGTTTCTTCAGGCCTTCGAGCTTGCAACTGGAGATTATCTGTTTGAGCCACATTCTGGAGAAGACTACTCTAGAGATGAAGGTTGGTGTTGCCAAAAAGATGCTGAACATTGTAACCTTGATACATCAGATTCATTATAAGACTTAAAAAGATCATCAAATGAGTCAAACATGAATCAACATTTTTATTTTGGTCACATTCAGCAAAACTCATGTAGTCAATGCCATTACTACATGGGAAAATTTGTATATAATAGGAGAAAGGGGGGGAAAAAAAGAAAAAATGCACAACAGTTGTGACTGAAAGGAGACATTGCAATGAAATTTGAACTATTCATATTAATTTTAAGCTGCTTGAAGTCAATTTTTCTCTCCAACATATAATGCACCTTAATCATGGATTGTTTTGTTGCCCTTTTTTTCCCCGACACATCTAAGTTGTCTTAATCGCTTCATGAATAAGTTTATCTTGATATTCGTCTTATATTTGTGTTTTCTGGGCTCCTTGTAGATCACATAGCGCTGATCATTGAGCTGCTAGGCAAAGTTCCTCGGAAACTGATCTTGGCAGGCAAATACTCCAAGGAATTTTTCACCAAGAAAGGTAAACGCACCCACCTACTGCCAGCTGTCCACGTCCACTTTATGATAAGTTATTCAGTGCAAAAGTTACTATTTCAGGCTAAATACCCGTCAGCTCAAGGAAAACACCCACCTGCTCTCTCTCTCACAAAAACTGCTAATTAAATTCAGCGATTTCAGTTACGTAGAGGTGGTACAGTGGATTTATGTTTTTCATAAAAGGCGTGTTAGTCCTATTCTGTGCAGACTCTATTGAGATTCAGCTATGTAATCGTATGTATTAATCCTGTTTCTCCCAGGTGACCTGCGTCACATCACCAAGCTGAAGCCTTGGGGTCTGTTTGATGTCCTGATGGAAAAATATGAGTGGTCCAAAGAGGAGGCTCATTCTTTCAGCAGCTTCCTTCTCCCCATGCTGGACCTGGTGCCTGAAAGGAGGGCCACCGCGGCCCAGTGCCTCTCCCATCCATGGCTCACATCCTAGAGGCCAACCCATGCACACTGCTCCATTTCATATTGTGAACAGCTCGATCTGGTTTGAAGGCCCTGAACTTGAAAATATAAATCCATTATTTCTGCAAGAGCCTTATCGTGCCTGCACCACAGTCATGTCCCAGCCTGCCCACACACTTTCACACAACGGAGAGATGGACTGCTCTTGAGTCTTTGTCCTGTAATGGATTTCACTGTTTATAGAAGGAGCATGAGGTTCTCTCCCTGTATTTATGGCTCTATTTTCCTTTTCTTTTTTTTTTGTTACAGGCTATATTCTCTAACTGCAGCTCTCTTTTTGCTGCACATCCCTCTGACAGAATTAAAATAAGATTGCACTTTCTACAAAAGCAGAGGGCAGGATGCTGACAGAAACATCAAGACTGCCATCAACAGTCTTTTAGTCCCCCAGTGATCCAGATCTGTTTGCCAGTCATAGTGTCATGTGTGCCAGCTTTTATGCATTTTACTTTAAACAGTGTGCTCAGAGTTAATTGATGCATAATGCTAACTGGAATAAGGAGCAACTAGTAGTCTTTAAAGCACTGTCGAGTTAGATTCATCACCTCCAAGAACAAAACAAGAAACCCTTTTATATATTTGTACACCGGAATAGAAAATAAACATTTTAGGCATTGTGCACCAAGGAGAGATTCATCCAGTTTCCCACTCTGAGAACTACTTTTTTTTTTCAGTTTTCGATTCGTTTTTAGTTTCTGCAGTTATTCATGTCATCTTGGAATGAAGAATTTGGTTTTGTGCAAAGAAAAATCTGATTCTTTCTTTACTTGATGCCCGAGTTGGCAGAAAGTTTACATACATGCTATTTCATACTTGCATTCCTTTGCCCGTTTGGAGGGGCTTCATTTATCTTTGCCCACATGTATGGATGTACATATCAAACTATACGTACATCCACATCCATTGTACAGTCCAGTGTACCAAAGACGTGAGCAGTGGAGAACGAAGGTGCCATCTGAAGGGCTTGACTAAAATCTCTTCTTTGATTTTTGGAAGCGGATTGAATCGTAATCGGATGATACATTTTGTTTCAAGTTTGCAAGATTTTTCTGCTTCGGGTGGACACGCTGGAATGAAAGGAAAAAAAAAAGATTGTACTAATAACAATTTGAATGCCATTATAGTTGTCATGCTTTGTTTTTCTAAGACTCTTTTGTCCATGTCTTCCTCCTTTGTTTACTTCTTTCTGTAGGTAATATGAATAAACATTTTTCAAAATTTACATTTGCCTTATGTTCTTCTACATAATTAGTCTGTGAATATATTGTCACTCAACTGCCTCTTAAGGATAGTGACGAGCAAGATTTTGGCAAAACTCATATCTGAGTAACACAAACATTTTAGTTTGAAATACAAAAGTAACCAGTTACTGTGAACTTAATTGGACATTCTCTAAACCTTTGAATGTGAATGCACCTTTCTTCAATGTTTAAGGACTTACTGGATAACATGCTGTTCTCTAACAAGGTGATTAATTGCAAAAAAAGTAAACAATAGAATCAACCACTAAATGTTTGGGTTCAACGACGGCTTGTATTTGAACAGACCCCTTCATCAAGTATTTCGTACTAAATCCTTCACTGTCAGAAAGCCTGTTTTGTATTTCCTTTTTAAATGGTGCAGATTATCAGGCACCTGACTGGAACATTATGGGGAATGTTCGGCGATGTTCAACAAATGTTGAACACCGGTAACAACAAAGAAACAATAAACCAAATAAAGTTTATAAATGCCTTTTAATTGTACTAAAATACACTATTTTTAGTTTTCAGTCAAACACCCACTCATGTTTGATGTTTTTAAAAATATGTATTGTTGCATGAAAAATTGTTTTCACATTCATCAAACTATAAAGAAAGGCCTGAAAACATGGTCCACATTTTCAAAGATATTATGTATCAAAGTTGGAGGCGACTGGTGACTGAAAACTTTAAGGCTTTTGTTACTTTAAGGGCCTGAAAAACGTCATTATATTCTGTCGCGAAGCCTTGGAGTTGGGGTATATTTTCAATGACGTCAATCCAGTTTCACTCTTCATAAAGTCTTAGCCATATCTTCACTCTGTCATCCTTCAGGGGTCTATGCGTTATCTGTAAAGAGAAAAACATCATTAGAAGACATAATTATCACCTCACACAATGATTCACGTTCACCCAAAAGTTGGGGTGTTGAGTAATAAAAAAAAAGGCAGCAATTATTTGCACTAGTAAACTAACATATTTGTATATTTTACAATAGAGTATTTAAATCCTCAGATGTTGTGTTGATTGACCATTGGATCAGAAAGTGAGACATTTTTTGGAAGAAAAAAAAAGCCTCTTGAATTTTATGGTAGCATCACATCTTAAAAAAGTTGTGATTGAACAACAAAGGAATGAAAATGTTACTAAAATGAAAGAAAAATGTTGCCAAATTCAATTAATTGAAAACATGTCAATAACATGATTATTTACTGATTTAAATTTTTTTTAAAAGCTCTGTCATGCAACAAAGCGTTCATAGATAGATAGATAGATGTCCATGTCAGCATGCAACAGAGGCTTTAGTGAACCTCTTAGAAAACAGTGCAAAAGCTATACATCCTGATGATATGGGGGGGGGGACATCATATGCCGACAGAACTGGCAACTTGAACCTCTGGAAAGGTGGCATCAATGGTGAAGGGTATATACAGGTTGAGGAACAGCATATCGCCCTATACAGATGTCTTTCAGGCCATGCATATTTCTGCAAGACCATGCTAAGCACACTGCTTCTATTACAGCAGCATGGCTCTGAAGTAATAGAGTCCGTGTGCTGGACCAGCCTTCTTGTAGTCCAGACTTGCCACCAACTGAAAATAATCGGTGCCTCATAAAGCACAAAATACAACGAAGAATACCCAGGACTGTTGAGCAACTAGAAGTGTATATAAGACATATTAGAGTCAACATTTCTCATCCAAAGGTCTAGCAATGTGTCTCAGTTCCCAGGAGCTACAGACTGTCATTAAAAGAAGAAGAGGAGATGCTACGCGGTGGTCACCATGTCCCTGTCCCAACTTTTTCTGTAAACATGCTCCTGCCATTAAATTCAAGATAAGTGCATGTTTTTATTCAAATGGTAAAATGTCTCACCCTCAAAATGTGCTATGTTTTCTGTTTCATTGTACATAAATAATTGATTGATTGATTTTTTTGACTGAGGGTTGCACTTCAACTTAGATTTTGAATGTGTATATATAAAGCTATTGTTAATCTACATACGTACGTATAAGACTGCCATTGTAAGGTCTGGATACATATAAAATGTTACATATTTCTAAGAAAACCCAGAAGGATGGAAGCAGGTGGATTTATCTACCCATAGCACTGCATCCTGACCATGTAATGAAAATAGAAGCAGTGAGCTGGTGGGTTTTTTGATATTTCATTCAGCCCTCTAGACAGTTGGCCCTTTGAACCAAAACAATGCGAAGCCAAGAAGTTTTCTCCTTAAAGTCTTTCTTTCCCCCCTTTTTGTGTTCTGCTACACTATAGATCCTTGTTTTACCATTCTTCATGAAAAGTATTCTTTTTTTACGCTCCTCATTGTCATCTCATTCCCCGGCTTTTTCTTCCCCTTCATACCTTTTCCCTCCACCTGGAAGTCCTCAGGCAGCAGCTTGTCCTGCCGGCTGCCCAGGCTGAAGGCCAGGAAAGAGAGGGTGAGCGAGTCCATGATGCTAATGATGGCCAGGATGTACGCCCAACGCACTGTGCAGTTGCCCAGGGTGTATTTGTCGGTCCGCTGGCCACACATGCGCTTCACTTCCTCAGAGTCCCAGCCGTCAGGATAGATCATGCAGCCGATCACCATGCATGTACCTGAGAGGCAGGAGAAATCATGAGGGTGATGAAGTTTGATGCCATGTAAAACTCTTCATTTTTCACCGTTTGCATTTCGACACAATTACTTTAAAGAATTAAATTTTAATTTTATATATATAATAGTGTATACACTGTATTATATATATATATAATAGTGTATACACTGTATTATATATATATATATAATAGTGTATACACTGTATTATATATATATCATAGTGTGAGCAGCATCTGAAACCACCTGTAAGTTTTGAAACAGCAGGTGACAAGATGGAGAGGCCACCAGAAAAATGTAATGAACACACAGTTCAAGCACACATATACAACACATGGCGCACACACAAAGTTGCCTGGCAACTTCAGAGCATCTTGACTCAGAAAGATGAACTTGTTCATCTATTATTGATTACACGACAGGCAGCCTCGTGTCATCTCATCTCAGCATGATCAGGTGTAACACAGCACGCGCACGCACGCACACACGCACACACACACACCTCTTGCATCTCACTTTCACTCTCTTTTCCTCACACTCCCTTTCACTTTCACAGTTTTTCAGCTTGAATGCTGCTTTATTTTAAGAATTTTAAACCATTTCATGAAGTCATTAGGAATTTGTCTTTAAAACTCTTGAGCTAAACTTATCTTATTAATCTCATACCAGTGTCATCTTTCTATGCCTTCCATTACTACCACCAACAGCCATATTGAAATCTGTCATGTTAACGAAAACATTGCCCTATTAAAGGAGGCTTCTTTCCCTCAGTATCTTCTCCTGAGCCATATTTTTATCAGAGGGGGACACAGAAATATTTGGACAATAAAACAATTTTCATGTTTTGGGCTCTGCATGCCGCCATACTGGATTTGAAATGAAACAACTGAGAGGTAATTCTTCACTTGGGTGGACGTTGTGAAGGGGGGGTTTTCATCACTATGGAAAGGACCCTGCAAAATCTTCCATGGATGTCCAGGCCCTTTAGAGTTCCCATGCTTATTAGTGTCCTCTCTTTCCCTCAGAATGTACCAAACTATTATTTTAGTCACTCCAAACATTTCTTTAACCTCTCTGATGGATTTCTTCTTTTTTCCGGCCTAAGGATGCTCTGTTTTAACTCCATTGAGACCTCCTGTGACTGCACGTAGTGGATTTACAGCAACAGCTTCCAAATGAAAATGCCACACCTGGAACCAACTCCAAACTTTTTCCCTGCTTGATTGATGATAGATTAATGAGGGAATAGGCAATGAAACCCATGAAACAGCTTCAGTGTTAACTGTCCAGTTACTTTTGGTGTCTTGAAAAAGACGTAGCTACATTCTTAAGAGCTGTAATTCCTATGCCATTCCTCCATTTTGGATGGGAATACCCTCAAATAAAAGCAGATAAGTCTGCACTTTAAGTTTGTATTGATTAGATAACTGTATGTTGAATATGTTTTGGTAAACGGCTAAAATAACAAAACTTGTGTCATATACATGGACTTAACTGTAGGTTCTCACAAAGATAGGTGCATCGGTTACACACATAGTAGCTTAGCAGCAGGTGTGAGTGGTCTGAAGAGGGAGAAGAGGAGAGAGTGTAACAGAACACCTCCAGGTTGCTCTAATGACTTATTTCATTACAGGCTTGTCCTTTCACTTGCAGATACATCTGTTCACAAACTGCTTCATGTTTCAAACACAGACTCGTGTTTCCTTTGAGACTCGTTTACGGCTGAGGGATAATTTGCAATGTTAACAAATCCCAAACAGGTTTACTTTAGCACCGTGATGCTCATTTTGTGTAACTGGCAATGAATTTTCCGGTTCAGAAGAAGTGAACCCTGCATTTCAGAGTTTACCAAAGTAAAAGCCCCGTTTATGAATGGCAATCCGTATGAAAGTGAAGGTTGTCCTCAGTAGCGAAACATTGCCACATTATCGGCCTGTCATATTAAACATCAAACAAGAAGTTCGGAAATGTGTGTTTGGTAGATTATTTCTCTGGTGTAACGATGCTTCTTGGCAGTAAATTTCATACTGTTGGAAAGCCTGTTTATTTCCCTTTTAAATGGTGCCCCATTTGTAAGGAACATGCATTTGTGG
>JAOXYM010000003.1:28947093-28962618 GCA_028567055.1 Leptatherina wallacei | reverse complement strand
TGAGCAACTCCAGAGTGGAAGAAGGTCCAGCCCCTCTCGAGGACGCGGGTTCCAGAGCCCAAGCCATGCGTCGAGATGAGTCCAACTATATCTAGCTGGAACCGCTCAACCTCGCGCACCAGCTCAGGCTCCTTCCCCGCCAGAGAGGTGACGTTCCCTAGAGCCAGCTTCTGCAGCCGCGGATCGGACCGACAGGGTCTCTGCCTTTGGCTGCTGCCCAGCTCGCTTCGCTTCGCACCCGACCCCTACGGCCCCTCCCGCGGGTGGTGGGTCCACAGGACGGGGGCCCATGTTTCCTCTTCGGGCTGGGCCGGACCGGGCCCCACGGGGGAAGGCCCGGTCACCAGGCGCTCGCCCCCGTGCCCCACCCCCAGGCCTGGCTCCAGGAGGGGGCCCCTGTGACCCGCATCCGGGCAAGGGAAACTTGGGTCCAATAATATTTTCCATCATAGGGGTCTTTGGGCCGCGCTTTGTCTGGTTCCTCCCTTAGACACCTTTTTGCCATGGGTGGCCCTACCAGGGGCATAAAGCCTCCGACAACATAGCTGCTAGGATCGACAGAGCGCTCAAACCCCTCCACCACGATAAGGTGGCGGCCCAGGGAGGGGATATTATAAATGTGAAACAAAAAAACAAAACAACAAAAAAACTAAATGAGCCCATGCGCATCTGTGTTTTTTTTCATATTATAAATGTGAAAAAACAAAACACAGATGCGCATGGGTGGAGTTTATTTATTGTTTTGTTTAGTTTTTTTCACATTTATAATATTTTATTTGCAGTATCATGTCATTTATGTCACTTTTATGTCCCTACCAATGTCACAATTAAACCTGAGCCCCTGTCTGGGTGTTCCACTCTGAGGATGTTTGTTTTCATGCATTTTCTTCAATTAACAAAATGAACATGTACAAAAAGGAAAAGACCTCTGGTCTGCTTGGATTTACTTAACTCTGTTTAACCTTGAGCATGTACATGTGTAAATCTGTGTGTTCTAGTAGGCATATGTATATGTGCTGCTTTGAAGACACAAACAGAAGAGTAGACATGGTTTTGCCAGTGAAGGCTGAATTTATGTCAGAAATAGACAGCAGCGCTCGTTGGAGCGACTCCATCTTTGCCAAAGGGGTGAAATGCTGCTTATTAAGCTGCTTTCATATTAGACCATACATGAACAAGCAGACCTCATTTATTTTCTCTCCAGCTTCTCTCTCTCTCTCTCTCTCTCTCTCTCTCTTTACACCAACATTTCTCTCCTCTGGAATGACCACAAGAAATATTTTACAACATGACTGAAATTAAATCTAAATGTTTCTCTGGTGGTGCACAGTGTGAGCTCTGCACATGTCATCGCGCACCGCCGTGCTGCACACACCACAAACTGCAACAATCACACGTTTCCAAACACTCAGCGCGGGAAACCACAGCAAAAATGGTTTCATTAGCTGTGTCACTGGGAGAAGCTGAGCCGTAAATTTTCCAGAGAATCGTCCTTTCCTCTCCCTGTTCTGCTCCCTCAATTTGTTGGAGTCCATTGTGAGACAACTAATCGGGCCCAAGCAGCAAAACCACACACTGACCACTAATTTCTCCCATCCTCTTTTTTTTATGAGTAGAAGTTTCTCTGATTGAGTAAATGCTCTTTAGTTAGAGGGATTGATCTGGGTGGTCTTGGCTCTGTTCATTTTTTTTGTACTTACCAGATTTGAGCCAAAGCTCAAAGATCCGTAATGGATGGTGTCTCTGCTTTGCTGCCTCCTCATGAACGTGGTGCTGGAAGGGAGCTTGTTCCTGCAGAATAAGTTAAAGAGACTCTATGTAATTGCTTAGTTTTTGAACTAGACTGCCATCTATGGGTCTTAGTGGAACTGCAGCCTCCATGGTAAGCTTGTGCACGACACAAGACGAAAGGTAGATGAAAGAATGTTTGAGAGAATAAAAAGTTAATTACGTCCTATAAATGTAGGCCTAACTGTAATAAATAACTGATAACAATATTACCACAAAAGCCGCAATCTTCTATTGTATTTTTAACAAGGCCCAGCTGGGTTAGCGCAGCACTTACTTGAGAACGGCGAACGTGAGTGTGTTTACTTTTTATAGGCTACACTTTCACAAATTATATATCATATAGTCATCAAACTCCAACATCATCTCCAGCTTATTACTCTGCGGTCAATAAAGGCAAACCTTTGCAAGGTTTACTTTTTTCATTGGATGCTACTATTTTACAGTAGGCTACTTGCACTGACAGTACTCCTGCTACTACAACAATACTTTTACCTGTTAGTACTAGCAGGTAAAGGAGAAAGAGAGTCGACCTCCATATCAACTACAGCTAATACGTTACACCAAATAGGCTACAGGATGTACTTTCACATGCTTATTTATCACAAAATCCCCTAAAAGTAGCAAAACAATGCACTCTATCGTTGACTGAACGGATGCTTTTCACAGACGTAGCAACAATCTGCTGTGACAACTCGCTGAATGCGCTGCGCACAGACAGAATCTAGCGTCTACTTCGCCTTGCATATTAATTGTCTCGTGTATTTATAGTTGTTTCTTACCTTTCAAGTAAAAAGGAAGCCAACTGTGGGTCTTTTTCATATCCAGAGCAGCTCTAAGCATCCTCCGTTTCTCAGAAGCCGCTCCGGTGTTTACTTTTTCCTCTCCCCCGGTCAGATTCTACTTTAGATCATTTTGTTGCGCTCGATGAAACTCTCATTTTCTTTTGTTTGTTTGCAGGAGTTGATGGAGTTTGGACTGTGCTCCATGCTGGGCTCTTGGTCTCTGCAGACTCCATCCTCAAATGTTCGAAAGCTCCCAGAGCAAAAGAAAGCTACCTGGCGCACAGGATTACGCCACGAAATTGACCGTTCGGGCCGAACTGCTCTCTGTTGTAGTGGTTGTACAGGCTTTTAGAAGCAGTCGCAGTAATTAGGTCTGGGCTCATTCTACACATCATGGCATTCCTGGAGCATGCATGGGGTGGAAAAGCTGTAATTTTAACATTTACACTTATACAGGGCCCCTTTAAACCAGTGACTGACTGATATGGCTGTGAGTTAGAGCTGGACAATACAGCCTATAACTGATATCCCGATATTTTTTGGCTTTACCCCGGGACATGACATATCTTTGTTGTTTTTAAATCTGCTGTAAAACACTGTAAATGATTAACTCAACAAGATGGTGCATAAAAAGACACCAGTAGGATCCAAGTAAATTTTTCACTTTCAAGAAACTTTTTATTTTGAACCAGGGACCTGCTCATAAACTGAATAAAAAACAGGGGGGCCGCCCCAACCACTTAGCACCAACCCCTGCCAACCCTAGAAGATCAAGTTTATTTCATTTTCTATAATTATTCAATTAATATCTTATATATTATTTCATTCAGTTATTTTATATTGAAATATCATCTTATCTTGTCATTTAGGTTATTTTCTTATTTTGCACCAGATCACAACAGAAGTAATCAGAGGTTTCCTTTCCTCTAGAACAGCTTTGTATCAGAAAAACTAAACAGATAGACGTTGATTTTATCTTATTCTCATGTCTATATGTGGTTACATCATGTCATGTCTCTACATTCGTGCACTGTGCACACACAGGTGATCCACACTCTGACCAGCAGACAGAGAGCTTGTGTGTCTCCGCTCCTGAAACAACAACATGCACATGTGCAGGAGAATTTTCTGGACGAAAGAGTCATGAGCTGTCTGTTTTAAGTGAGAGAAGCCATTGGGCATTCAGTGATCTGCACTCCAACCAGCAGACGGAGACCTCGTACACGGCTTAAAACACTGCTGAGACCGTTTATACTCCATGTTCGCCATATAGCCATTTTATGTAAAACTTCTCGGGATACATAAGGTATTGGGTGATATACGGTTATCCTCTGATTGTTGCTGTGTACAACTTAAAGTAACCTCAGTTCAAACTGATGGATGAAAAAATAAGCCCTCCAAACCCCACTGGGTGGACCTCGCATATACCCAAGTTTGCCATTTTTGTTTTTAGAGGCATCATCACTTCATCCTGGCCTGATTTATAGAGAAAACCAACTAATTAAAGCATGTTATACCATTTTTTTCTAAGATCAGAGTGATCTTGTTGTGTTAGACTCAGAGTTTTTGTATGTTTTGTTTTATTGCTGCTTTATGAAATAAGAGAAGACAGTTGCATGAGCATTTTTCATGATGCAACTTGAGAAAATGACCGTAAATAGGAATTTGCACTTAATTACTTGTCTGCATGAATACTTAAAAGTAAAAAATCAAATGCATCAGTTATCGAGGGTTCAGATGTCTTAAGGGAGCTATATCATGAAAAATTGACTTTTATGATCTTGAAATCCAGCATTGTAAGGCGACCATATGCTGCTGAATGACTGTGTGCGCTCCCGCGCCAGAGGATACAAATTCTGACGGAGATAATTGCCTCGATACGACACTGTTCCTACACTTAAACCATCGGATGGATAAACATTACCAGTAAGTAAATGTGACCTGCAAGCTGCTAACAGCAATATCTTTGTATTGAATTCGAAGGTAGTGCTAATGTATAATAATGTTGTTTGCTAATGCTGCGTTGCAAAGCCCTATGCTTTGAAATGTTATTAGAAAGAAGAGGAAGGAAAAATAGCCAGTGTGTTCGTTTGAATTTAATCTATTAAAAGCTATTTCCAGCTGCTTCATTTCACAGACAGTGTCTCTGTTTACACCACGATAACAAATTCAACGTTCTTTCTAATTACAGTTTGCTTGAACATTACATCCAAATAATAAAAATAATAGGTATCATTTGAAATGGAAAAACAGTACATCTCTTCTTTAAAGTGAATGTCTAACAGTTTGAGAGCTACATTTTAATAACACAGTGTAATTTAATGGCCCACTGATGTAATCATTTAATTTGTCCACAGCTGCCTCTCAGAGGGCTGAGTGGTTTCAACTGCTTAGTTAATAGAAATATCATGAATTGATTTCCGTGATGCACTTGGAAAAGTCAATTGTTGTAAATAGTTGAGTATGAAATACTGAAATACAGAATGTTTAAATATCAAAGAGCCTCATACTGTCTGCAGGATGGTTTATTTAAGACTGAATGAGAGGATTATTGCTTTTCTTTTAATCATGAAAGCCAAGTTCTTGCATGCTGGATAGGTTATTCATAAACTGCAGCAAGGCTCAGTATTAAAGGATTTCTTATCATTTTTATTAGGGATGCACAAAACTATTCATAAAAGTGAATGATTTGGTGGATATGATTTGGTATCAGCAATTATCGGTAACTGCAGATATCCTCATTTCAGATATCGGATTGGCGCATCCCTTATTTCCATGCAGGAACAGTTGGAGCAACACACATTGAATCCATTCTTTAATGTGTTTTGTGAAGGCAGCTCATGACGGATGAACAGCGACATTTTCTCCGTTTCGGTGTTGAATCCAGTCTGAAGATCTGGATGCTATGGTAAATGGACTGTACTTGTATAGCGCTTTTCTAGTCATGTGACCACTCAAAGGACTTTGACACTACATGTTCATTCACCCATTCATACAGCACCTATAATGATACATACTCGGTGCTTAGTGAAGGCATTCATACACCCAATAGGCACATCGGGAGGCAGTGTAGGGTTTAGTGTCTTGCCCAAGGACACTTCGACATGTAGTCAGGGGGAATCGAACCGCCGACCTCCTGTTTAGTAGACGACAGCTCTATCCTTTAACATTTTCATTTCATTCTTTCTAAAACCTTCTTCTCATCCTTATTTGAACAATTCTTTGCTCAACCTTTTTACTATTATTATTTGAGCATTGATTGACTGAACTGAGAACAAGAAGGTGTGTGAGTATAAACATCACCACTAGGAGAGGTTTCTTGGAGTTTGAACACATGATGAAATTCCAGCAGCAGAACTTATAATACGTTGATAAAAAGAAGAACAGAAGAAAAATGGATACCAAAGATACAGGTGCATGAAGTACTACATCTTTTCATTTAAAATGCTCTCACTAAATCCTGCTGATAGTGTGAAAAACTGGAGGCAAATCGTCTTTCATTCAATCCTCCATCCTGAGCTGCATGGGGAGACGTTTGAGAGGAAAACCTGCATCAGAACCAGAACCAGGAAGGAAAAACATCAGAGGAACAGGTATTTTGAAACAGATAAAAATCCAGACTATATTATGGTGTGTAAAGACCTAAATACACACTGATTAACATTTATTGACCGATTAATCAACAATTTTTCCAATCAGAACAAATGTGCTCATTCTAAGTATTCTTTAAATGAGACCCGAAAGAATGTCCTCCAAACTTCCCCCAATCAGCCTGAAGAAGGGAAATAGACTCGTGAGTTTTTTAACATCAGAGCGAATTTCAAACTGAAGTTTTTCCTTTAAAATGTCACAAAGGAGGAAGAATGGGATGGTGTGATCACATAGAGTGCTTTCAAACATGTGACATAACTTAAACAGAAGTTCAACTTCTGACAGTTTTGGGTTACATTAAGCCAAGATACCATTTATGTATCCAAGTTACCTATTAATAAAGATTATCAGTGCGGAAAGGAGCTGATTGTGTTTCATACTCTTTATCTGTTCACTAAAGGTTTGTTTTCATTTATAGCCCTGGTAGTGTGATAACTGTGTCTGCATGCATTTTAGCTTCCATCCCACACTGATGGAAGCTAACATGCTGACTGGGAGTACTGGACAACTACAGGCTGCAGACGAGAAGAGGGTAAATAAGGGGTTGACGGAGAAGCTACTGCCTTCACAGTAAAGGCCGATTTGATCGAACTATGGCCCTGACAGTTCATTGAGATATCAAAAAATTGTTTCAGATTGGGAACAAAGTCCATAATATGGAACCTTTAAGGAGTTGACTTCTTCTCATTTATCCCAGTAACATGGCTGATTCATTTCTTTATTGACAGATAATATACACACCCACCCCTTCAGTAGGGAGGTGATGGTCTACTAAATCATCTCTCGTTGTCATGCGAACAAATATCCTTGTGGCCTCACCTTAGAGTTTGGTGTAAACATAAATATTAGGCTTTCAGAGGCATCAGTGATGGCATACTGTACCCTTAACCCTGTCATTTATCCTACTGATGGAATTTGCTGACCAGATGCTGTCAAGTTCAGTTAGTTCCTACTTCATCCTGGGAAGGATTATGTGGTTAAATGGATGACTGAAGGACCCTCTGTAATGCTCCACTGGCTTCATGAAACATGTGCTTAAAATATTCACAAATATAGATGCATGAAAAAGATTGAGAAATTCATAGCTAATGTCTGTTGTGGTCATAAGCAGAAACCGTCATCTAAATCATTCACATTCCTGCTTCCCGATGGTGTGGTTTGGAATATCAGCAAATGTTACAAAACCATGAACATCAGTTGCTTTACCACCATGAGGAAGACAATTTGACAACCCAAGAGATGGTTGGACCCAATCAAGCATACTCTTAGAACCATTTTCATACCGTATTAACAGACTAACATTACAAAGTAGTGTCTAAAGTTACCACATATTAATTCATCAGCTTAGTTGGAAGATCTCAACCTGAACGCTGCTTTGTTATTGGACCTCTCTGCTCATCATGGCCTCTCCATAACGGACACCATGTGCAAGGATAATGTTGCTCCTGGCACCAGGACACCCTAAGTTGCAGCTCAATGATCGACTTTGCAGCCGTGTCGTTGGACTTGCCGCTGCATGTTTTGGACACTTGGATGAAAAGAGGAAGAGGATGCCAGTCAGACCCAAACATGTTGTGAGGGAGTTCTGTATGGAGAGAAAATAGACTCAATATTATTGTGTGTGTGTGTGTGTGTGTGTGTGTGTGTGTGTGTGTGTGTGTGTGTGAGTGACCAGCTGGCCCATAATCACCTTCAAGATTAAGTGGCTTAATCGCGGCTGGGGTTTTGTGTGCTTTCTGTCACTATGTGCAAACAGACAGAAGTGTTAGCGCGGCAGTCGGCTTTAAAGTAGCTGAAATCAGCATGAAATTAGTTGCTCACACTGTGTAATGTAATTACTTTGTAATTCAGGATTTTGTTGAGAACAGTTTGAATGTTTTCTACTTAAAAACTGGTGAAATTTCCATCATTATCATCTGTACTTTGTGTTACAGTGAGTCAGCGAATATATTGGCATGCTAACGTTGAAAGAATTTCCTTTACTAAAGTTCAAATTGTGTTAGTGAGTGTCTTGTGGGAATAAAAAGAGCAACAAAGTGTATGGTACAAGTTGCTAGGACTGTTATCTTGCAGGTTTACGCAACAGGACGATGGTATCTTGTAGAATGACAAGAACGTATCTTAATTAGTCCACTTGGGAATAATGCTAACAAGCTAACCTGATATTATGCTTCTGTAAAGTCGATGTGGATAGTTTGTGTGTGATAGCTTGTTTGGCGGAAGACTAACGGTACAATTCAAGTTTGTTTTACTCTCTTCAACTTTTTTCTCAAGAAATAAATGTTTGTTTAGCTGTTGAATGCTGTTTTTATGTGTATTTGGCTTTGCTGTTTCAAAAATATGTGCATGGTGGGTTTGTTAGAACTTGTGTGCTGGAAACAACGTTGTCGCTGCTCATAGCTTTTATGAGGGTGGAGGTGGACACAGAAGCCAAAAGATGAAGAAAAGAACAAGTTGAAAAACACTGTATTTAGCTTTACAACCTACTAAAGTGTAATTATTTTCTTTTCGTAATACAAACAACAGACTAAACATTACAGTCTTTTATATGTTGATACTTTCCAGAAGAATAACGTACTAGACAATACACAGCAAACAAGTTACATCCCCTGTACATGTATGAGATTTTATGGTGTCTGCTATTGGTTCTTCCAGCAATGTTCTCAGCATGATGTTAACGGGACTTATTGATGTCTGTAACAAGTTGAAATTTTTTCTCAGTGTGACATTCTGAATGAGACGTAAATCGAGCCTTGCAGGATTGTCCCCTTTTAGGTCCTCCTTATGACGTTCTCTTTTGATGCCTTCGCCATACATGCAGGGCTATGTCAGATTATTGCTGGGAGGTTCATCATACATACCTGTTGTAAGTGTGTGTTCATATATATATTTATAGAATCCTTCACCGTAACAGTGGCTTTTCAGTACTTGTACATCAGATCATTTTTAATGATAAACCGTCTTCCAAATCAGTTTGCAAAAAAGATAAATATGCGTGCGTGGGAATTTTCACAGTCATATAACTCAGTGAGGTGCTTAACTGTGGTGTGGAAGAACTGGCTTTGATTTCAAGCTGTGCACGCTCCTCAGAGAGTTGGCTAGAGGCTGTACTTGAGAATTTTGAGTGTCTTGCAAACAGTGTCTTTGGTAAATAACAGGGAATCCCTCACAGCAACATATGCTGGGTATTTCACGAAGATCTTTAGGGGACATCCTAGGGATGTTTTATGTATGCTGGGTACACAGCTTTTTATGTGTCTGCTGGCAAAATAAGTTAAACAAAGACCCTTGGTGCATTATTATGTAACTTTAATGGGGTAATGGAGAATATAAAAACTTATCTATAGCTGCGTTTCTATTACCCCTAAAATTGCGAAAAACCTAAATATCACAATAAAAATCTGGTAATGGAAACACCTACATTGCGAAAAACCTCTCAAATCGAGTCGAAATTTCAGAAACATTGCTTTTATTTAGCAAAAACTGTAATGGAAACGCAGCTTGTGTCATGTTTTATGATAGACCAGGGTGCCATGCAAGGTATGCCCCCTGCTGCCTCAAAACCATCAGCAGCTGGTTTTGATAGGCTTAAAAACAGGGTCAGACTGGTCAAGTCTGATGAAAAGGAGAAGGGAGGGAGACGGATAACCTTGCCAGAGAGATGCGGGACTGGATTCCTGACTCTGATGCACTACCTTCTTTTAGATCCCTGCACATTGTAACTTATAGTTTTGGACTTACAGTGTTGCATCAAAACATGATCATTAAAGTTAGTGTGGATTCAAAAGACAGCTTCTTTGCAAGAAGTATCTTACTAAAATGGTGAAGAAACAAAATAATGACCCTAAAAGCAAATCCAAATTCTCCATGTTGGGACATCTACTTCACATTCTCTGTAATCATCGTTGCAAGGTCAAAATCTAATTTTCTTAAATACATTGCATAACTTACAGTTCTACCAAGATGGTAAGAATAATTTGCACGCGTGTGCATATATCTGATAGAAAAGCCTGTAGCCCCTGGCTAAATTCACATTCCTACAGACAGACATCCAGACATAGTGGCTGGCTGCATTAGCACTCATGCTAAATGCTGTCTGACACAGAAGGAGGCAGGGCGGGTGGTAATGGTAACCAGCGCTCCAGGGAGGCAGACAGACAAGCAGCGTCATGGCAGCAGTCTGACGCTCAGCTGCATTTGTTGTACACTGTGTTGGAGAGAAAAAGGTGAACAAAGATATCTGCTTCTAAGTCTGTTAGAGTTTGACTTGTGACATTGAAGTTATTGAAATACCCCCACCTCAGCATTTCACTTCTTGAGAAATTCCCATTCCCTTTCCTGTCTCATAGTTAATACTTTCAATGCAAAACACCAAATGTGTAAAACAGATTTCATGTGTAATTTCACAAAAATTCGCTGGAGTATCAAACTGCTCACGCTTTAAGGATGCTAAAATCATCCTTATGTAGAATCCTAGAAACATATATCGAGCACATTTTCTCAGTCTACGTTATGGGCTGCTTCTTGTTGCTACTTAGCATTTAACCTTTCATCCCTTTGTGAATTCCCTGCGTGATCTCCCAGTTCCAATTAAGTTAAACTCTGATTTAGTTATTGACACAGTTTGTGGTATCTGGGGTGATTGTGTTTCTCACAATACACATTTTATAAGTCACGGTGCCGTTTGCAACCTTTAATTCCCTCTTTCAGATCATTAAAATTCATCAGAATCAAACACGGCTGGCTCCTCGCTGACCTTGACAAGACTGTCTGTCATGAAAATGTAGGAGAGGAAGCTAATTTGATTCTTTGTCATGCTTCAACCTCCCCCCATGGAGCAGCAGACAGAGCAGATGAGGGGAGGGGGGAGGGAGGGGAAATGAGGAGGGGATGAGGAAATGGGGTAGGGATTGACCCAGAATTGGCTTGCATGATGCGGAATGATGTGCTCCTGTAATAATGAGGGATGCTCAACGGAAGTTGGATGATGGTTGCATTTGACCGCAATGAGAAGTTGGTTTCTTTCTGAGTGGCACAGCTCATGTTGTAGCGATCAACGCTGAAAATGAGTGAAATGTTCTCTGATTTTACTGTAATTAGGGAACAAGTCTGTTATTGTGTAGTTTCATTATTAGCATTAGGAATAAGGGTAAGATAAACCGTCCATATTCAGGTAAATTATTCCCATCTCAATCCTGTAGGCATGGTAAGGTTTTTGTCATGTGAGAAGCTTTAGGGCAACAACTCGGAGGCAGGTTTTTGATAGCTTAAAGCCTTTGCCAACATCTTTCACAGCCAAGATTTCATGCTTGATCTGTTAAGCTTTTCTGCACAGCTCTGTCCTACTTTACCTGATATTATCAGCATAAAAATGGGAAATTTGATTCCACTATGAAATATTAGCTTTACTCTTTTTTTTCCCCCTTTGAAAATGATGAAACCTGAATATTTATGCGTTTACAATGAGTCACAACTGAAGAACTATAAGCATAGTGGTGCATTTAGAAAGGCCTCAATTGTCCGATACATTCCTGATGGAGCTATTGAGAGACGACTGTTCATTTAGCCGATACTTCTTGAAGAGTTGACCCGGGTCGTTCCAGATAATGTGGGACGACTCTGTCCTTGAAGTCGGGCTCGGTTAAGGAAAGGCTCGTTTTAACATTAGTGAACCAGTTCGCTCTTTGTTCTCCAGTGTGGGATACAGCATGCTAACACAACCAGTCAAACCAATGTGCACAGAGTATGTGAACCCTGTTCTCTCATCGCAGATTACCAATTGGCAGTGTTGCCTCAGGCCACCGGGGTTGCCGGTCTGTGAAGTCAGTTTCATAGATAAAGCGAACATGGAGGAGGATTGGAACACAGGATCTCATGTATTGTATGTCTGTGAGTGGTGGTGAATAAACTTCTCGCACTATAAAAGATGAATGATGAAAGACTTCCCTTTAATATTGCCTTATATTGCATGCCAAGCTCAAGGCTAGCAAATTGACCTTTCTTGCCATCATTCCATTTAATTTGATGCTGTCTTCTGTCATTCATAGCTAACAGACCTTACCTTGCCATGGACAAGGCACAGTCGGGTGTCTATTGTTTATTTCCCCCATTCCCTTGGGGAGTGTTGGACCAGCATTATGAAATTCTGAATGTGTGTGCAGGCCTTTTGGCCACCAGCCCAATGGCCTGCTGTGACATCGGGCCCATGTAGAGGATTTCAGGCCCAAAGCGAGAGACAGATTTGGGAACAAATAGTCTAACTCCATGACCCATCCTGGCAGAGGGTGTGTTGTTTCTACACTCATATACAGGCACTTAACTGATTACAATAAGAGTATAGTACAGACATTATGGTAAAAGTGTCTTTAATTGATTATGATGGACAGAACAGCAAGATGCAGAGATGGAGGGATGAGAAGGTTGATGATAAAGAGAGAGAGAGGGAGAGAGAGGCAGTTGATGGTTTTATGTGGGGAATCACTGCAGATTGCTGATCCAGAAAATCAATGGCAGCACTGATTAAATGGGCAATGGGACAGAAATGCCTACTGAAGCTACATAATCAGAATCTTTCAGCCAAACTGTTCTGGAGCTCTTTTTTCTGCCTAAAAGCAGGAAATAAGTGAGTGAGCACTTTAATAAAGGTTTTTTTTGTGTGAAAGCTTTAAAATACCAGAAGTGTTGATTCAGTTTGGTTATATTGAGATGAGCTTTTGGAAATCTTAATTTCTCAGTAAAGCTACATTAGGTAATTTAGATGCAGAGTGCATTTGACTCTTTTTGTTGAGGATGCTGTTGCAAAAACTTATTAGGTTATTTTATCGCATATAAATGGCATTTAGACATGTTAGTCTCCCAAAGTGATCCATTGTCATGAAATTGGGCCACAGTTTTAACTGGTTCAATATTTTTGCTTTACTGTATCACAAAATACCTTTAAAGCTAGAGCTATCCCCATTGGGTCAGTCCCAGTTGAGGCTTTTTTTTTGTCTTTATGTGCACATGAATCACATGCTGGATAAAATGAAAGTAATATGGAATATTCCTACTTCGATCAAAACGGCCTGAAAACCTGCTTTTTTGTTACTGTTGCTCATCAGCACATCTTTTGGAACACTCTCTGACCAAATCTGCTCTTAAAACCCATATTTCCCCTCTTCCACTCTCATCCATTCTTTCTTGTTAGTCATTTTGTTTTGACCTTAGCAGCCAGTGGTCTCCCTCTCTTCCATCCATTGCTGCACCTCAGGGCCTCTCTCATTTCATCCCATAGACACCGATATGCCCAGAGCTCCTAACCCAAAATAGGCCGGGGCGATTTCCTGACTTCTCAGGGCTCTTCATGTCAAACATGCGACAGTCCTCTTGAATTGCCATTTTACCCACCCTCTGTTGTACTTGGTTTCAATTCCACTCCCTCTTGGTCTCTTTCATGACACAGACAGACACAGTGAGAAGGCAACGGAGAGATAAAATCGTTCAAAGAGCATTAATTGGCTCCACCTCTACAGCTTTTCAGGCGTTTTCTGTCGGTGCAGTGGGACAAAGGGTGCTCCTCTTGCAAATTTCTAAGACACCTTAAGCTTGTTAAGATTTGTAAGCCACTTTTCAATGTCAGCTCAGTTCAGAGATCAATCAAACTCGCCGGTTTGCCTTACAGTAACAGGGCATTTGAAGAAATCCAAACTACAATCCTCGTCACTAACAGAGCCATCTCCTCTGAGTGCTGTCCTCTCTTCCCGCTATTTTCTGTCAACAACGTCTTAACAGACCCTAAAAATGACCAATTTCTTTTCATCATTTCCGTCTCTTTCTTTTTAATAATTCTTAGTTGAATTTACATTCATCCAGATTGGATGGAATTTCCTTTAAGACATCTTGGTTTACTGATAAGAAAAGGGAGGAAAAAAGGTTGTACTTCCTTATTTTTAAGGAAGCCCCCCCTTCACAGTCATGAACTTCTTTGAGAGAATTTGCACAGTTATCTTTTCCCGGTTGCTATGGAAACATGGCTTAGACATGCTCATACGGGCAGCGATAAGAGCCCAGCTGGGTTTGTCAAGTTAAAACAAGTACACACACACACACACACACACACACACACACACACACACCTTTCTAATAACTAATTAGAGTGTGTTATGTTCAGGATATCAACTTCTCGAGGAGACTACAAGCTAACAAGACAAGTGAAGTACATGCTGCCTCTGTTTCTGTCTCTAACACACACATAGAAGAGGAAGTAGAGACACATAATTGTAGTCTTGTGTTTAGTCTGGACTAAACAGCCCACAGATACATGCTGTTTTAAAGCTTTACAAACACAACAACCACAGCCTACTCTTAAATTGAGGACTGTGTGTGTTTGTAAAACATGTTGTGTGTCTCTCTGTGTTTGCATGCATAGGAAAAACAAGCCCTTTAAAATGAAGTGGAAAACTCTATAAACCCTACTGCAGTCTCACTTTGGCTCCATTTCAGCAGTCTGTATCTGGATAAAACCCAGATGGGATCTACAACACCTTCATTTCGCTGCCAGGCACATCTCAGATGACAAATGTAGAGGATGCAGTGCACCTGAAGATGGCTGGTTGCTGCCAGAAACATCAGTAACATCTACAGATTTAGATCTTTAGTTGTTCTATTTCATTTAAAAAGGGATGCGGCGTCCTACCTGCTGGTATCCGTGGTGATGGGACTGGGCGGGACGTTGCCTCCACCTGAGGAGACGATGTTTGTGAGGGTGACCACATTTTCCTCTGAGTTTCCTCCTCTTTCCTTCCTGCTGATGGAGCGACTTGCCTCTGGAGACCACTCCTGCACACATTAAGTAATGATTTTATCCATTAAGGAAGAAGAATGCAGCCAGAGCTTTACCAGTCATGCACATTAGTTAATTAGTAGTAAAACTTCTAACTTGATAGGCAGTGACTATAGATCGGACAGTAACCTACAATAAAGTTAGAATGACATAGGTCGATGATAGATAGGTCTTTATACTAATGAATTGGCACAAAACAGACTTCTATCCTTGTTAATAAGGACAAGATGAAGCTTGAAAACCCATTCTGCATCGCAGACTGAAAGCATGGTTCCCATGGTAACAACCAACAGCTGACAGTTTGCCTTACTATCATTGCAAAGTTTATTTAACCAACAGATCTGAATATTTAATACTTCCGCTGAGAATCTACATCATGAGTTTACACAGAGTTCAGCTTAGATTAAAGCGAGTGTGTCACTTAGTGTAACTTTTTTTTTTTTTTTTCAAATTAAAGTATGGCCCAGATGCTACATACTT
>JAOXYM010000003.1:28923061-28933312 GCA_028567055.1 Leptatherina wallacei | reverse complement strand
TAGGAGAAATTAGATATACGGCTATTAATCATTTCCTCTGGGGATTTCTGGCAGGCAAATGTTTGGGCTGTTTTTGGAAGGGTACTAGTGTGTGTGTGTGTGTGTGTGTGTGTGTGTGTGTGTGTGCGTGTGTGTGTGTGACCTGATTACTCTAATGATCGTATTGTAATAGAAATTCCAATTTGACAACAAATACATTTTCTTTTTTTCTTTTATTTGTTTGTTTGTTTCTTTTTTTTTTTTTGTCCTGTTTCGTGTTGTTAGCGTGTTTTCTGTAGGTTTTCGGGTCAAAAGGTTATCTTCGTTGATGGTAAACAGATGTGTGGATGTGTGTGTGTTTAGCAGTAGGTGGGAACAGCTGAGCTTCCAGCTGACCTCTGTGACCTTTAACCTCTCTGAATCTGCTTCAGAGAGCTGAGCATTTTGTCCACTGTGGGTGCAGAGCTGTGTTTCAACAACAAAGACTGATGTAATGAAAATAGACAGAACCAGACTCTGCTGTAGAATTAACGACAACGCGCGAATACAACAGCTGTCTAACAATTTTACATGCATACATTTGCAATGCTTAATGACTGGTCATGTGTCGACGTGTGTGTTTGATGTAGTTGTACAACGAGGAGATCCTGGACCTGTTTGACGGAGCCAGAGACCCCGAAGGTCGCAGCAGGAAGTCCAACATCAAAATCCACGAGGATAGCAGTGGCAGCATCTACACCACAGGAGTCACTTCCAGACTGGTACACTCAGAGGAAGAGGTGGGTCCTTGTTTTCTGTGTTTGGGCATTTTCAAGTCATCTAAGGATTTTTATTCATTCCTCATGAAAAAAGCCCTCATCTCTTTGAAACTGTTGAAAAGCCTTTCATGCACTTCTTTTTAAAGGTCTTTCTAATGACAGTCTTTGGTGCATATTTCAGGGGGTCTGTGTAGACCACAATAAAAATATCAGCGTATCCTGTTGTTGAAGCCTTTCTCTTTATATCCTCTTTTTTTTCATACAGTGATGTTTTCCATTAGAATGAGCTCTTGTTTTCTATTTTATCCATTCTTCTTTCCAGCAGCAGTGTTCATCGTGTCACTGGCTAAGCTTTTGAAGACATGTTATTTAATTAAATTGTGCATCCTTTTTTTCTCTTCATAAATACCTTTGCCTGATTGCAGCCAAAAAAAGATATATTGCCTTATATTTAACTTAATTTCATAGGATGTGTTTCCAAAGTGCATCAGGTTTGTTTCATTTGCAAAGGTCAGTTACTGAATTCTGCACAACAGTCTTCTTCTGATGACTCCTCTATGATGGCCATGTTTGTACAGCTGCACAGTAGAGGAGTTCACCACCACTACAAAGTCTGATAAATCTTCCGGGAAGTCTTCTGCCATCACACAGGATTTTGAGTTGCCTTTTTAGATATCCTATGAACAGTTTTTTTTTTCTTGTAAATCTTAACTTCATCTCCATTGGCTCCCTTTTCTTGATAAACTAAGTAATCCTTTAGGCCACCTGAAATTCCCATATCTTAATAGTCTTAAAGAATAATAATAATAATCAAATGATAAAAGACACTTGGCTCTTATGTATTCTGTTTAAACCACATGTTCACCTGTGATGCACATTTGACATAAGATGTATGAAATTTAATTTTCTTGAGAGGCTGGCTTGTTTACATTCACATATGAGGAATGAGTAATAATTCACAGAGGGATACAGATGGAAGTCAGCCTTGCATGATGCATGGCAGGTATTGAGGAGTGACACAGAAAGTGGGTGGTGATATAAAGGAAAAGTTACAGTAAATATGGGGTTGGGCTAAACGTGCAGCATTAGTCAGCTTTTTTTTTTTAAAGGAGACATAAAGAAAATTTATCCATGCATTAAAATCCCCAAAATCAAATGGCTGTGACACAAATGGAGACAGATGGATACTCCTGTTGGAATGAAGAATAAAACTGTCAAAACAGGACGAGGGAGGAGGAGTGCGGCAAGGATGGAGTCTTTGGAAAAAGACAGAAAGAAGCAGGTTGTTTTAAAAAGTGAGGAGAGGATGCACCAGCAGAGGAACTCCTGTGGTTGACAGATACTCCTGTGAGCAGAAATGACGAGAACAGTTCTGTTAGGAGTTTAAAATTTAAACGAATGAAGACTTTCACCATCATGAATTATACTGGAGAGTTGTTCTTCGAAACCTGAGACCGATCATGCAACATTTGTATTAAATTTGCATGCAGTTTGTTTTTGTGTCTGAGCCTGCCTGCTTTATTGTTACCATCAGTGTGTCCTCTTAATTTTAAACTAAAAGTCTAATGTCCTAAATGTTGTGTGTGTGTGTGTGTGTGTGCTGCAGCTGCTGCAGTGTCTGAAGCTCGGCGCTCTGTCCCGCACCACAGCCAGCACGCAGATGAATGCCCAAAGCTCCCGCTCTCACGCCATCTTCACTATTCATCTCTGTCAAATGAGAGTGTGCCAACAGTCGCAAATGGTGAGAGGGGGGGTATATTTGAGAGGGTTTAAAATGAGAGGGTGGTAAAATAATAAAAAAAAAAAAACATGACAGGGAGGTCCAGAGTGAGGTGGATGTTATTAGAAGTTCATCTTCATATTCGTATTTAGGAATCTGTCAGCTGTTACTGAGATTAGGCAAAAAGAGGTAAGACAAATGAATGGTTAGAAAAAAAAAAGCATGCATTTGGGCAAAAAACCCACAGAAAGTGTATGTTTTAAACATGGCTTCATGCAATGTGATGAAAGAGTTGCCAGTTTCTAGCAAGATCCTCTGACTCGTTAACTACCTTTTATCCTGCTTCCCTGTCTGTGTCTTTGTCCCCCCCCCCACCATTAGGAGAATGGAGCAGGGGAGAACGGGGAACTGAACGGTGTGGACTCAAATCCCATCACCCAGCCAGAGTACGAGTCCCTGATGGCCAAGTTCCATTTCGTGGACCTGGCTGGCTCTGAGAGGCTCAAGCGTACAGGGGCCACTGGGGAGAGGGCTCGAGAGGGCATCTCTATTAACTGCGGTCTGGTGAGTCAAGGGCCAAACACGTGAAAGTTTTGTGCTCTCAAATGTTACACTTTGCTCTGATGTGTTTGCATACATGTCTGTCTCTTTTTTGTGATAGTTGGCCCTGGGAAATGTGATCAGCGCTTTGGGTGATCAGACCAAGAAGGGTGGACACATCCCATACAGAGACTCCAAACTTACCCGTCTGCTACAAGACTCACTCGGAGGCAACAGGTACACACACACTCTTACTGTTCAATACTGTTCAATCCTTGATAAAACTATAAAATAAGAGATAAAACTCTGCCACAAGCTGAATTTGATCTCTGCGTATGAGCATCTGCTTACAGCATCTGTATTTCCCCCTTCTCTAGCCGCACGGTGATGATCGCCTGCGTCAGCCCGTCAGACCGGGACTTCATGGAGACCCTGAACACACTGAAGTATGCCAATCGTGCCCGAAACATCAAGAACAAAGTGGTGGTGAACCAAGACAAGACCAGTCAGCAGATCAGCGCCCTCCGTGCTGAGATAGCCCGACTCCAGATGGAACTGATGGAGTACAAGGCGGTGAGTTTAAAAGGAGAAGCAGAGGACAAGAAACATGGCTGGAAACAGAAAATGTTAAAAGGGGTTGAAGAGAAGGGGGATGGACATGACAAGTTGAAAGAGAGCGCTAACTCCTGGCTGTCAGTGTAACTGATGCAATAAAGCCGTAAGAGAGCACAGTCACTGGGTAGAAGAAGAAAACAGACTATGCTAATGGGAGTAAAAGATTGTGGTGCAGAAGCCATTCCTGCTGCAGCTTCTGATAACTATATTACATTAGATGCCATTAGTGGAACACACGCACTTCCACTTATGCCTCTCCTATCGTGCAGCACGGCTATGAATAAGATTAATTGACAAGATATCGGCATCTTATATTATTTCATAGAGATTATCTGATCATTCAACTGAATTTACAGCTGTGTTTATAGTCAAGTAAAAACAAAGGAGGCCTTTAAAGTTTCCACTTTTTCATCAACTTTGTCCTCCAGATTGTAAAAGAACAAGTAGGCTTTCACCTCGGTTGTCAATCTATTGTAGGAGCTAAGAGGGTTACCACGGTTACTGAAGGGCAGTTACTCTGACAAGAGACTGTGAGCTGACCTCGATGTGGTAATAAGGGATGCGATGTGACTGGAGTCTAGAAGTAATGGAGTGTCGCGAGTTGTGACTGGATTAGATAGTGGCACTCTGTTCCAGGCTTAAACTACTGGATTTTATTTTTTGCAGAGTTCAACAATAGCTGACTGAAGGGCCTCGGGCAGACTGACTCATTTCAAACAATCACATAGTGTTTGGTTGGCCTGGAGCATCATCTGTCTTATATTTCCCTAAAACATTTGTTTTCTTGGTGCTGACTGTTTGCTCCTTGCAGGGGAAGCGTGTTGCATGTGAGGACGGTTCGGAGGGCTACAGCGACCTGTTCCAAGAGAACGCCATGCTGCAGAGAGAAAACGACACGCTGCGTCTCAGAGTGAAAGCCATGCAGGAGACTATTGACCACCTCAACACCCGTGTCACACATCTGTTGGCGAATGAGATCAACGCTCTGCTCACCAAGTCCAGTATGTGAAAGAGATCCTTCATAGTTTACTTTATAGTAAAGTTTAACACTTAAAACTCTGCTAGATTGCCATCACTTATTCTGTCAACAGTTCCTCAGGATCAGTAGTGTGTAACTCTGTGGGGTAAATTGGGATCAATAGCTTACCCTTTAGGTCATCTATGGAAGTTTTCCGGTCATTTTTATCCCGTCCTTGAGGTTTAAAATCCAGCTGCTAAATGTTGTGAGTGTGCGGAGAATCTACATGGTAAATCCTCAATCAGTTATCCATGATAACAGAACTATTTATCACATTTTCATAATAAAAAAGATGGCAATCACACCTAATTAAAATGAAGCCACTTCCTGTCAAACTTTCAACCAATCAGATAGCTTAAATTGATGGTAATGTCCAATCAGGAGCAGCCAAAGATCAGAAAGTGAAAAGAAAGAGCCAAGAAGATGTTTTTGATGCATGGTGGTGATTAAAAATGAGCCAAGTTGGTTTTGTGAGGATAGTAGGTAAATAGTAGCATCAATACCTGTAAATACCACAAAATGCCTGAAGGAAAAAGTGTAAATAGGTAAATAGAAAAGACTTGATCACTATTAATCTGTGTTATTTGTACAGAAGTACTTTATTTTTGTTGACTTTATGGTGCTAAGACTTTGATTGGTTCATTTATTTTACATAATTTCCATCACCTAATCTGACAAGTGAGGCTGTCCTGAAAAAAATAATGTCTGTATATTAACTGTGTTTAAAAGGGTTCGGAGTTCTAAGGGTTGAACATTTGTAGCTGAGACTCTTTACAGTTGCACTCTTAAAAACGCTTGAATTTGATCTTTTTTTTTCTTTTGATGTGCAGGTGAAGGCAACGAGGAGATCGGAACACTTATCCAGAACTATATCCGAGAGATTGAAGAGCTTCGGTAAGAGTTTCAGACCTTTCGTTAAAATTTAAAGCACTTAATAACTTGCAAATCAGGCGATCTGAATCTGAATTGTCTCTTTCTGTTCCGCTCTTCCACCTCGGTCAGAACCAAACTTCTTGAGAGCGAGGCCATGAATGAATCACTCCGTCGGCAGGCGGTTCGGCTTTCCTCTCGTTCCCCATTCCCGGCATCTAATCTAAGTCCCGCCCCCGGCCACCCCCCGGGCTCCTCTCCCATGCCCATGTCCATGGAGGCCGAGATGACGGACGTGCTGCGCCGTGCCAAGCTGGACATCGAGAGGCTGAAGAAGAAGGAAAGAAGGCAGAGAAGGATGAGGTGAGGAGAGAGGGGTGCAGATTAGAGCAGGAGCTACATCACAAGAAGTGGTCAAATATCTTCTATAAAATATATTTCTAAATGCTCCTCTTCAGTCTATATCTGTAAACATGTGCTCATTTTAGATGTTCTCTGCGTTCATACTCTCCCCTCTTCATACTTTTCTCTATAAAAGCTACATCACAAGTCAATTATGGCTGTTGGACTTTGGGAGAATTGGGATGCTGCCATTGCTCAGCAGTAACGTTGGCTTGGACACAAAAAGGTCTCAGTCTGTTGGCCTTTGGGTCATGATAGAGAAGAGTGCACAACCTAACAGGGTAATTGTGGTCTAATGGCATAGAGATGCAGGAAGATGAGGAATTTAGAGATGGGACGAGTGATAAGCACCGTAAAAGAGAGAGCAAAGGGGAAAATAAGATTGGTAATAAAACTGATGCACTAAAGTGGACTTTGCCAATAACTTAAGAGGGATGATTTTACCGTAAGTACATCACTTGGCAACACTCCTAAAGCCCTGCTGGTGAATGTTTGGAGTGTGTGCCGTCTCTCTTTTGATGTGGAATGTTTCTGCGGGGCCATCTGGATTACTATTGCTAGTTAATATATTTATCTTTAGCTTGTTTTTGCTAAATCTTCCTTAGAAAATCATTTTACACATGCCTTCAATGGCTGGGTACAACCTGTCTCACTTGCACAAACCTTTTTTCTCCTGCAGTCCAGAGTTGGAAAAGGGCTTGAAGAAACGAGTAAAGCTGCACACCCACGAGAACGGAGAGAGTCGGCGGAGCGGGGAAAACGGGCAGAATGGAGAGATCGACTCGGATGACAATTACGCCGAGGTGAGGCGTACATGTGTTCGAATTTAGGTCTTCGTATGATCAGGACAAAGTCTGATTAATAAATATGTGCCTTTGTGTGTAGGACATCATGTCGCCGCTGCAGGAGGAGAGTGGCTGTGAAGAAGATGAGGCTGAGGATGAAGAGGAGGGCAGGGAGGAGGAGGATGATTTTGAAAGTGACGAGAGTCTGGTGGACTCAGACTCTGACTCAGACGAGAAAGGTTGGTCTCTTGACACCTGCTGTCACAAAGTAACTGGAGAATTTCAGCGTTTGTCTCCCCGTTTATGTGCATCTGATGTTTATCTGCATGAAATCACCTCGTTCGATGTGCTATTCACAGTAAGGATGAAGACATCTTTAGTATAGAATGAGCAGATATGTAATCTCAGACTTGCAGTTTCCAAATACAGGAGTTACCGAATGTAAAAAAAAGTTTAAAGTTCATATATTTTTTACAGTTTTCTTTTTTAATCAATGTAAAATGCAAAACATGTCAAACGGAGTTTAAAATTTTTCGTAAATCCTCGAACCTGCAGCTAACTTCCAGGCAGACCTGGCAGACCTGACCTGTGAGATTGAGATCAAACAGAAGCTTATAGATGAGCTGGAGAACAGCCAGAGGAGGCTGCTGATGCTGAAGCTTCAGTACGAGGAGAAGCTGATCCTGCTGCAAAACAAGATCAGAGACACACAGCTGGAGCGAGACCGCGTGCTGCAGAACCTCAGTGAGTTCAGTTGATATGCACGGTGTGAAGTCAAGTTTCCTGACAGCATCTTTTTAACACTATTATGCGACTCTGCAGTGTCCATGGAAAACTATACGGAGGAGAAGGCCAACAAGATAAAACAGGAGTACGAAAAGCGCCTCAAGGAGATGAACCGTGACCTGCTCAAACTGCAAACAGCACAGAAGGAGCATGCACGTCTCCTCAAAAACCAGGGGCGGTACGAACGGGAGCTGAAGAAACTCCAAGCTGAGGTCAATGAGATGAAGAAAGCCAAGGTAAAGCAATGACACGGAGAATCAGGAATGGGGGGGGAGAACATGTGTGATCAGGTGCATTTTCTGTTTTCAGGTGGGGCTAATGAAGCAGATGAAGGAGGAGCAGCAGAGGAGGAGGATGGTGGAAGCGAAGAGGAACCGTGAGATCGCTCAACTGAAGAAGGAGCAGCGGCGGCAAGAGGTTAGGCAGGAGAACGTCTTCACTTTACGAAGTCTCCCAGCACAAGGAAAACTGGGTTCATGCATGTGATGGTGTGATAACATTATGTTTTAATGTTCGCACAAACTCAACGAGCACTACCTTCCAGTTTTATTTCTTTTCCCTTGAGAAGCAGGATTATGAGGATGAAAATGTTCAAACTGTCATGCTCAGGGCTTTATTCATAATCCTTTTATTTAGAGCCTCATCTTAAGTCTGAAATCCCTTCATGATCAAAACTTTGTAAGCGTTTTGTGTGGAAAAGTAAACAGTCTAAATAACATTTAAGGAGCAATACAAAATGTAAAGAAACCACCAAAAAACCAACTTGCATGTCTCCTCCTCCTGCTGCACATCAGTACCAGATCCGAGCGCTGGAGTCTCAGAAGCGGCAGCAAGAGCAGGTGTTGCGCAGGAAGACCCAGGAGGTGACGGCCCTGCGGCGCCTGACCAAGCCCATGTCAGATCGCGTGGCCGGGCGGGTGGCCCGCTGGAACCAGACTCCCCCCGTTACAGATTCTGGAGCTGATTTGTCGGCCAGCACGACAGCAAGCAGCTCCGAACCCGAGACCGCGAGGACTGTAAGCGGGTTAGTGCGGCAGTGGAACAATAAGAACAACGTGTACGGATACCTGGGAGAGAGCGAGGGGAGCATGGATGGAACAAGGGTCATTGGGTAAGAAGAGTTTATGTGATCGTTGCACTAAGAGAATACATTCAGGAGCATGATTAGCTAATACCAAATGTGCAGCATATGCTGACTACTTAAGATATTCTATCCTCGCTGACCTTAAATCTAATAGTCAACATTTGATTCAATTTAAGCTTAGACCATGAGTAACCATCTGTCAAAGGGAACATTGATTGTTTTTGTCAGGGATTGGATTTATATGTCTTCTCCATTTTCTTTGCACCTTCGCAGCGGCAGGAAGAAGTTGCAGCGGAAGCCGATGTGCCCGGGCGGCACTGCAGCAGCAGGAAGAGCCAACAGTTTCTCCAAATCTGCCCGACAGAAGTGGCAAACCCTCGAACGCCGCATCATGGATATAGTCATGCAAAGAATGACCATCTCTAACGTGGAGGCAGACATGGATCGTCTCATCAAGGTGGGTTTGGTGGAATGGGTGGATTTGAGTTGCAACGCTACACAATAAGCTGGAAGCGGTTGCGGTTCTTGGAATGAGGCATCGATGGTTAGCTGAACAGAGGCGTTGCTGGATTTACCTCTGCAGCTTTTCTGACCCACTTCATGCCAGTACTAAAGAACTGAAACAAAGACAAAGTGTGGGGCTTTTCCTTCCTCTTTTCCTTGTAGTTGTGTACATGCTAAAATGTGGGAGAGAGAGCAAATGTTTGAAGCCCCTCATCTTTGCTCTTCTTTTTAAATGGCCTCATGAAACATTTTAGTTATAGCCTTACTAGTCTCTTTATAAAGAGGTCAGAGCATTAATCGTAGTAAGTGTAGGAGTAACAATCTAAATGTAGAACTTCTTTTGTTGTAATAGAGGCAGTAATGTTCTTTTTTTTAAATTTTTTTGCTGTGTGTGCATTTGTGTTTTTGATGAGACAGAAGCGAGAAGAGCTGACTGCCCAACAGGAAGCTCTCTCTCATAAGAGGGAGGTATTGATGGCAGATGGGGAGGGACCAGAGGCTGAGGACCGCCTCCTTCTGGAGATTAACGAGGACATTGAGGTGCTCAATGCTAATATAGACTACATCAATGACAGTCTGTCAGACTGCCAGGCCACCATTGTCCAAATAGAGGAGACCAAGGTATGAAAAAAAAAAGCAAAACAACTGTATAGATACACATCTCAGGATGCCTCCAGTGATATTCCAGTTTTCTGTGTTGTCTTCAGGATGAGCTGGACTCAGTGGACACCTCAGTGGTGATCAGCTCCTGCTCCCTGGCTGAAGCCCGCCACCTGTTGGACCACTTCCTGAAAGCTTCCATAGACAAGGTGGGTTATTATTTAGAGAATCTGAAAATGATCCAAAACAAAAACCCAAATTATGAGACATTATGAGGAGCTTTAATAGACGGACATATTACACTTAAGGATACTTAATCTTAAAATAGATTAAAAGTCAACACTCAGCTTTGAACAGAACTCATGGACTCAGACCTGAATTTTAGAAGTTACATGAAGACTGTTGTGAAGTCAGCCTTTTATCACTTAAAGAACATATATAGGACTGATGTCTTCACGGGATTTAGAAAAACTTGTCCATCATTTATCTTTAGTAGACTAGACTATTGTAACTCTGTCCTTACAAGTCTCCCTAAAAAGTCCATCAGACAGCTGCAGTTAGTCCAGAATGCTGCTGCTCGAGTCCTCACT
>JAOXYM010000003.1:28883903-28918951 GCA_028567055.1 Leptatherina wallacei | reverse complement strand
GGAGAACATGCAAACTCCACACAGAAAGGCCACTGTTTCAAACCCCTCCCCAGCCTGAACCAGCAACCCCCTCTGGCGCAAACCCAGCCCGGGACTCGAACCAGCGACCTTCTTGCTGTGAGGCTGCGGTGCTAACCACTACACCACCGTGCAGCCCCTCTGCTGGAATCAAATCTAAAAAAAAAAAAAAAAAAGAGGAGGAAATAAGCAAAATAGTTTTCCTTCCACAAGGTATATTTAAATGGACTGTACTTGTATTGCGCTTTTCTAGTCATGTGACCACTCAAAGCGCTTTGACACTACATGTCTCATTTACCCATTCACACAGCACCTATATATATATATCATACTTGGTGCTGGGTGTAAGCATTCATACCCCCCGATAGGCACATCGGGAGGCAGTGAAGGGTTCAGTGTCTTGCCCAAGGACACTTCGACATGTAGTCAGGGGAATCGAACCGCTGACCTCCTGTTTAGTAGACAACTGCTCTATCCACCTGAGCTACAGCCGCCCCAAGATTTAATCAAAAACTCCTGGATTCTATACTGTCTGTTGTCGGCTTATAGATTGTGTGTTTTGTGCACTTCCAGAAAATGGCTATGCCAGCACTGACGAGGAGCCGTCTGAGTTCAGCCAAGCCTCCGACAGCAGGTAACATCCACCACCCTTTTTAAATTAATTTCTTTACATAAAATGAAATGAAATAAATGACTTTGTCTGCTGTTATTAAATAAAAAAAAATGTCAAAAGCAAAATGAAAATATTATTTGAACACACATTTTCTCCCTGTATGTTCTTCAGTGTTTCTCAGATGAAGGAATCCAACAGCCAGGATGATTTCAAAGTGAAGGTAAGACGAGTCGGTGCCCGTCAGAACCGCGATAGAACCACTCTGATACTCTGTTTGTGACTTTTATATTTGGACCTGCTTTGTTTTTGGGTACCTGCTATTCCCCGTTGCAGCCACAGAGTGGCAGTGCAAGCGAACATTTAAAACAAACCCTCTTTTGTAAACCTTGTTGGTGAGACAACCACAGATTTGACACAAATCCATTTTATTTTCTTATTTTTGTGTATTTTTATTTATTTATTCTTTTCCTGTTTTTTTTTACTCTGTAGCACTGGCTTTTGTTTGACACCGAGAATGGACGACCTAGAATGAATTCTGCCTTGTTTGCAGCACTGCTTTCAGATTCCCTTTGCTCTTTTCAGACTGCCTTAATTAAATTTAGTCTCATTTTTTATTTCATGCCTCGTGTTTCCATTTCCTTCCTTCTTTTTCATTTCATTCTCTCTTTTGTGGTTCTTTTGTAACCCAAATTGGTTACATATTTCACCCAGATGGAGCCTCGTCTGTCGGCCCAGATGAAGGCAGTATCAGCCGAGTACCTCGGCCCCATTCTGGACCCCTCATCAGGCAGCAAACAGCAGCACATCACCAAGTCTCTGGCATCACTAACAGACATCCAGGAGGACTGTCTGAGTCTCATTCCAGGGACTCTGGGACTCAGCTTGGCCCTGAGAGAACCTCACCACAGGGACAGGGCGTCCCGAACCATTAGCCTTCCTATTAGGGGACACACTTTGTAAGTCATGGAGATTGAAATGATAGTGACAAACTCTTGTGAAAACTAGATGAAACTTAGAAACTCAGACGTGTTCTTAAAGTGTTAACAGGATGAGTCAAATAGCATAAAAGCTTTGTTGGTAATAGATTCCCAACAGTTGACATTGATTTCTCTCGTCTTTTTTTTTTTTTGCTCTCCCTTGAAATTCCTCTTAGTTTGCTTACTTTTGTCTGTGTGTCAGTCCCAGGCAGTCTCGAGGCTATGACACTTCCCCCATAACAAGAAGGAAGTCTTACGACCGCGCGTACAGGTACGTGCAACGCTCAAACTCTAGGTCTTTTGTTTGCAGACCACTGTAAGTTAGGCGCAGCCTTTTCATTTACACAGTTTCATTTCTTACTTTCCCCACATTCCACAGGCCCACTGATGGCTACACTCCCCCTTCCTCTCCTCCTCTGAGGACTAGGAACGACCGCAACGTCTTCTCAAGGCTGACCAGCAACCAAACCCAAGGTTCTGCTCTGGACAAGTGAGTGTATTTTTTGCGTAGTTACATACACACTGTACCGTTTTGTCCACACATGCTCATCTGCTCATATTAGCTGCAGCTCAAGCCATCCTCTTCTTTCTTTTCTTTTTTTTTTTCCTCCTTGCCCATGGTTTAAAGTCGTTGTAGACAGGGTGAAGGTCAGGCCTTTTGAGAGCAAAGTGCAAATGAATCTCACTCTGACTTTTCTTCTGGCTCTGATATAGTTCCTGTTGAAACGAATGGTGCAAACAGTCATCGAATCTGACTGGTAAATGCATTAACGAAACACAAAAGCTTTTCAAATCTGTATCTGGTAACGGTATCGACATGATGTAATTACAGTGTGCTTTCAATCTATACGGAGAAATGACCAGGAAACCACTTTGGAAGATCAAATAGTAAGACCTTCCGTTCTGATGTGCTGTCAGAGCGGGAGTGTTTGCATGTCAGTGAGATGATGTGTTGTTATTCAGACTACACAAGAGAAATGAACCTTTTGTAGTTGTGCAGAATTTGATTTAAAAGCTCTGAGATTCATCTTAACTTGTAATATTTGAGTTTGTTGATGCTGATTGAGACAGAATTTCTGTAGTTGCGGATGGTGTTGACTAGGCCTGCTATGTTTTTTAACTCATTAACACACATAAAGGTAAAAGAATGCTGTAATTGCCTCTCATTGTGTATCTTGCTTAATCACACTGTGGAATAATGTTGATACGAGGCTCATCGCAGCTGATAGTCCTCCTTCTATTCCCTGCACAATCAACTCCAGCTTTCTGTTCTGATTAATGTCAGCAGTTCATTTCAACCAGCCTCTGCCATAAAGTTCTTTGTTCTGTGTTTGTTATTGAGCCATGGCATTTCCTAGCTTTACAGCCCCTCTAATTGGTTGCAGTGATACTGTGAGACAGAGTTAGGGTGTTGTTACTGTGTGGATGTCGGCTGTATGTGTTAATAACTGCATGTGCTGTGTTCGCTGGAGCCTGTGGCGCCTCATTATCTGAACCAGGGGTAGGTAAATGAGATGACTCTTGTCATGTTGTCATGCAGCTGTTGCAGTTAGTAGCCATTTTGAATTGATAACACTGGAGGGTGAACATGTTCATGGTCTCTCATAGGGCTGGAACAGGAGATAACTTCTCATCCAGCGTGATGCAGGAGGATGGAGTGGTGTGAGGTTTTTTCTTTTCCTCAGTGGTTGCAGGCATTTTTTTCCCCCATTCGTTTGTTTTTTGGGTGTTTTATCATTTCAATGAAAAGAGAAGTCGGCTTGTTGTTGTATGTGAGGTATGAAAATGCTGTGCTTGCAGAGATCTCTGGGTAAATCTTTTTCTTGTACCAGTGTTTATCATTTTAACCATTATTTCCATTTGACTTGTTTCATTTTCCTGCCACCCCCGACTCTGACTGAACTCAGACCTTAAAGTCGTCATCACAAGCATACATCAATGTATATTTATGTAAATGTAGCTCATATATTCACATGTAAATCCAACTGAATAATCTGTCTGAACCTCATATTACTGAAGCAAAGAAAGGTGATCGTGATGCTCTTCACTTCTTTACTAGTTCACAAAAACCATTAAACTGCAATTAGACTTTTATGTATTTTTTATTCTGCGTGACTTTAATTAGCCCTTTTTTTTTTTCCACCGATTCATCTTAAAGTAGTTTGGTTGCCTGTGAGAATGGGATCGTGCACTTGACGTGGATTTGTAACGCAAGATGGAAATGAAGAACAAAGTTTTCTTGTTATCTCTTGGATAAAGAGGCTTTGAATATCTGATCCATTTTTAAATTCCCTTCACATTGGCAAAACCCCTTGAATTTTTAAAAGGATTTTGTGGTGAGAGCCTCGATAATTTAATGCAGATAGACACGGTAGCTGACAGTAAATAAGAAGAAACTGAAGAATTGTTATCACCTTGTAATGTTGCTGTTCCCT
Source organism: Leptatherina wallacei (assembly GCA_028567055.1). NCBI lineage: Eukaryota > Metazoa > Chordata > Actinopteri > Atheriniformes > Atherinidae > Leptatherina > Leptatherina wallacei. The sequence goes on along the minus strand of JAOXYM010000003.1, from coordinate 28,914,908 downwards.
CCAGACATTTCCAGAACATTTGCTTTTATTATTTCATGCTCGGAGAGAACAGCACGAGCCCTCGAGGTGACGAACCAGAAACTATAAAATATTCACAGTATAATAACATGTTTAATGCTCTGCTACACACATACAAGTGTTTCTCTGTGAGCTGAGTTGAAGGTATGGGTGTAGCGTGGACCTTTATCCTCTAGTCAACCGGATTGTTCCCTCTGTTAACCCTGTGTGCCATCCCCTATGCCTTCTCTGTACTAATTCCCTGAGCATAGACTAAATGTAGGATAAGACTCTGACCTCATAGTCTAACACAAAGAGCAGAAAAGTATTAAAAACTGTCTTGCTCACTTCTGTGACCTTTGTGTTAGACTATCCCGGGATCAGCGCTTCCTTTTTTGCCCCCCCCCCCCCCCCCCCCCCTTTTTTTGTCTGGGTGCCTTTCAGTTTATTTGTTCTGACTGATAATTTAACACTTGTAGAAATATTTACTTTCTCGCAGACTTTTGGATGAGAAGACGGACACCGCCTTCATGTCTGTTCACTAAATACGAGGCAGCAGCTGTTTGCTTAACTTAGGTCCATATCTGCAGCTATCATGGGAAACAAAAGAAATTGTCTATTAGCAGCTCTAAAGCTAACAATACAGCAGCATTTGCTGTGTCTCCTGTGTTTAATCAATAGAAAACCTTATTATAAAACATGTTACGAGTCCTATAAATGGTCTTTGTTTGGATTTGTGGACTCGGGCAGCATCAGGTTAGTTTTTGCTCCTCTTTCTGTTCTTATATGCTAAGCTAAGGCAAGTAGCTGCTGGATGAGTGCAGCTGGCTGGTGTTTGTCTTCTCCTCTCAATTCTTGGCCAGAATGTAAATGACTGCATTTCCCCCAAATATCTCTGTTTCTTCCAACCATTAACCCTCAATGTTCGTTCTAACACCACTGGAGAAAAGTCCACTAAATGTTGAGCGTGGCTTTGCCTACACGAGCCTGTTCAGCGTTTTAGTTTTTTCTCGTTTGCTCGATCATCTCTGGACGAACTCTGTCGTTTGACTGATCTTTCCCTCCAGTTTGTGCACTTCTTTATATCTCAAACCTTTCTACTAGTTGCTCCTCCCTTTTTAACCCTTTGCCAGTAACCCTTCTGTCTTTTCTTAGCGTGGTTAACCCTTTCCTCTTCCCACCCCACCCCCCCTTCTCCTTGCTCCTCTTCTGCCTCCAGGTCGGATGACAGCGACTCCTCGCTCTCCGAGGTGCTCAGGTAGAGGAATCGTGTCTGTCACTCTCTGTTTTTCCTATTGTGCCTGCTAACTCGCACGGTGTCTTGTCTCCACTAGTAGTCCACTTTCCCCTGTAGTCCTCCATTGGTGGGGTCACTGTGGTGCATGTTTTAACCACAGGAGGTTTTTTCTATCTTTGTGCTGTCTGTGCTCACATGCAGGATCTGAATGAACTACGCCACTATTTTGCAAGCTGCAGACAGTCAGACATGAAATGGAACAAATGCGAACAATAAATCACCCATATGGTGTGCATGAGTGTGGTTGTTCTGATTTGAAACATGCAATATGTGTAGAGTTAAACTACAGGAATTACAAGAAGAGCTTGCAACACTAAGCCAATACTCTTATTGGTGCTCTCTTGTTTAGACTTACAGTAGATAAGACTCTTGTGTTCAATTTGTATGTTGACTCTAAAACTACACACCTGTTTCGGACACAAGTCTGGTTATGTCCTAAATATTTCTTGGCTTCTTGAGCTCTGAGTGTAGTCACTCTCAGGCAACATGTGAAGGCTAAAGCCAGCTGTTGTATTTTCTCATAATTTATCTGTAAAGAATGCACGTAACCCTGGGATCTAAAAAGTAAAGCTTTCCCTCTAATGGCCACCGGGTGGCGACAATTGGTTGTCAAAGTCAAACCTTTTTAATCATGTTTGGCTGTTTTTTTACACATGAACTGCAGCTCTGAGATGTTTGTGACGTGTTCAAGTGGGTGAGAGTGGATGTGTTCCCAGCATTCGCTCAGGATTTTTGCAGAAGATTGCCCAGACAGCTATTCAACAGGAAGTCTGTAAAGTGGTCAAGTGAGCCCATAATCTAGTGTATGTTTGAACCAATAGGAGTTAATTATGAATATGTTCAAACAGTTAGCCTCACCTGCCGTCTTTGACACGTAAACAAAGCATTCAGTTTGGTTTAATGTACGATTGAGTTCAACCACTAACTCTCATATGCATAGGAGTGTTAACGGCTCTTTTACTAAAGTATGTGTGATTCTGCACACTGGACAGAAGTGCTCAAGCCATTCTGCTGCTTTTAACTTTGTCTGGGTTCAAAAAAGGAGGACGTTTGGAACATGTGCAGAACACCTAAGCCAGGGATGTCTAATGTCAGTCCTCAAGGGCCGCTGTCCTGCAGGGTTTTCCATGCTTCCGTACACCTGACTCAGATTGATGGGTCAGGCAGAGGTTGACACCAAGCTGTTGATGTGGAGATCCATTTAATTTGAATCAGGAGTGTTGGAGCAGGGAAACATTTACACCAGATTTACATATAGCATTATCTGAGTGTGTTAGTCCAAATTTTGAAACTTTGATTTCGTTCAGTTTCGGTCAGACTAACATGTAAATGTCGATACATGTTTTAGAAGTCCGCTTTGATTTATTCTTTCTCTAATGTCTAGTAAACCTACTCGCTGTGATTTCCACCGGGTACTTTTAAGCATCCTGTTTTGCCTCCGGTGCCCAGATTCTACTCTGCAGAATTTCCAGTTGTGCGAACATATTTCTGGCTGTGAATATCCCACTATGAAGAGTTTGTGTGGGAATACCTGCTGGAACAGGGAGTTCGGGCTGAATTTCCAAAATTATTTTGGTGTTCATGAATAAAAGAAAAAAATGATAATTTAAAAAACAAAAAACACTTCTCAACCTCCTTCTTCTCCTAATGAGTTCATACATTTTTCTGCTATTTACAGGTTTACTGTAGTAGATTACATTAGTGTCATATGTTCTTGGTGATGTTTTATGTAGTCTTTTTATTTTCTCATCTTGATATTTTGAGCTAAGCTAACCATCTGCTAGCTATACCATTATAATCTGCTCTAATGCAAATACATTGTTTCTCAAAATGAAATAAAAAGAAGTAATGATACAAACAGAATTTTCCTCTTTTCATTGTAATAATTAATTTCCTTTTCTGACTTCATTTTAACACACGCACACACACACACACACACACACACAGAGAAATAGATGCACCTCTTACGAAGACCCTTCTGTTTTTCTGTGCACTGCAGAGAGCACATGCTGATTCCCCCTCTCCTCCATGTTTTCATTAGTGCTGGTCTCTTAGGTCTTGGCCCTGCAACATCCATTAGCAGCTTTCATGTAGTGCATAACACAACACACTATGATATCCTCCATAGATGCTGATAGGGTTGGAACTATTTTTTTTTTACCATTTGGAGCTTCACACTGTTGTAAGAAATGGAGCCTTGTGTTAAATAGTAGTGCATTATGTCCCAGAGGTCATTTTGAATAGAAAAATGGGAAAAAAAAACAAACAACAACAAAAAGCTTTAAGGTAGTATCCAAACTAATGCACTGTTATAGCTTCAAACAAACTAAATAAAAGTTACTTGGCTATACAGTGTTTGTGTGAACAGATTATCTTGATATATTTACAGTTTGATGAATATTAAACTTGGTGTCATTTGAAAACTTTAATGTCATAATTTGGTTAATAGTGCTTTAGTACATTTTTTAGTTCATTGAACCTCACTATTTTGTCTAAGTTACATCTAGATTTTTCTTCTTTTAGACCCATAAAAACCTACTTTTTGGTGCAAAATGAAACTTGTCTAAAGAGAGTGCAGCGTAGGCTGCATTGGATACTGATTTCACGCTACACATCTGCCATCGCGGCCTGGTTTTACAGCTCTGCAGAAGCTGATAATCTGACTATGTTGTCAGCTTGTTACATTTCTCCACTTAACCCACATGTACCACATAGCCTTTTCCCTGAGCCCCAGAGGCAGTTGGCTGTGGAGGCGCTGAGAGTCAGCTCCCTCCTGAGTTAGGCGAGAATGTACAGTCGTCCTCAAATTTATTCATACCCCTCCATTAAAGAAAAGGCAAAATTATCACAATAGTCACTCAAATGATTGGAGACTGAAAAAAGTCATAGTAAATAACATTTTGCTAAGTTATAATTTAGTGGAATAAGAAATAGTGTTTTAATTCAGTTGAGTTGAAAAAACAATCAAACAAATAAAGAAAACGGCTCTGGACCAATGAGAGCACTTCGCTGATGAGCAGTAGGCCAAACTACCTGTCAACAGGTGCAGAAGTCTGATTGAGAGTTACAGGGAAAAAAAGATTGCACTGATTACCTCAAAGGACTGTTACAACAAAATATTAGCATATAAGTGACGTAACGTATATTAGTTTATCATATTTGTTTGCTTGTTTTTAAGAATCTTTCTATTGAACCATAATTAAAAAAACAATGACATTATTTTCATGAAATTTTTATTTATTATTCCTTTAGTCGATTCCAGCTTATTTCAGTAACAACTGTTTTTTTTCCTTCTTCAATGGGGGAGTTGGAATAATTTTGATCACAACTGCACATTACGTTGCATGTGGCAATGATGACATCCTAGCATGCTATGCTAAGGGTTGTTGTCTGTGGATCTGGGTGTCCGTGCTGTGGCTGTTGCAAATAATCATTTCTTAGCTTCGTCTGTGCAGAATCCTTTTTTTTTTTTGTGTGTGTGTGTCTTTTGTGAAAGTTGGCAGATATGCATGGCAGCACTTTTTCAGTGACCAGTGAATGTAATCTTTTAGTTAGCTTTTTTTATACACTGCACAAAAAGACAGAATGTAAAGTCTAGTGTTTCATTTCTGCATATTTCTACGCTTGGACATCAGTGAGCACAGAAGAGGAGCATGTTGCCATCCTTGACATACCCTTCTGTATTTTGTTCACTCTTCGCAGAAACAAATCTGTTCAGAATTTTTCACGTGTAGTCACAGTTTCCTATTCCCTCCTCACATTTTCTCTGTCTTTTGCACTTTCTCTTACACTCTCTCACACACTTGCATTCTCACATGCACACTAACCACTACCTGTGAAGCCCACTGGGGACCAATTTTTCCACAACCCTCCCTTTTCCTCTCACCCTTTCTCTTCTCTGTCTCACTCTGCTGACTGCTCTGCAGGCACTAGAGGACTCTGGCCTGTCAGATGGACATAGATTGGGGAAGCGGTTGTAAGGGGGTGGGAGGGTGGCGGAGGTCCAGCTTGAGAGATTGAGTGCACATTATATAGCAGAGTCTGTGCGTGTTAGTATGCGTGAGGAGTAAGTAAGAAAGAGAGGGGCTATGGAGACGAGTTGAAAAGAGAAGGAGTTCTCTTTGTTATAGTGCATTAATTGGGCTTTTCCACAAATCTGTGTGTGTTTGTGTGTGTGTTAGGGGGTGGAGATGGAATGGAGAGATGCAGGAGCAGTGCTTAAACCAACAGGAAAGTGGTTAATGTATCGGGACATAATAAAAAAAAAAAGAAGAAAAATCATGACATACCAGATTTCAAAAATTTGACAGCATGAATTTATTTAAGAAAAACACACAAATAAAATGCAGAAGCAGGATGTAAAACACTAAACACACCCAATAATTCAGCATTTTATAGAGCCATCTTTAGCAGCAGTATCTTTAATTTATTGTTTTCTTTATCATGTTTTCAATCTCTCACATCATTGCAGTAGGATTCAGTTCAGTTAACTCTATTTTCAGTTTCTCTTTCAAGACACTCAGTTGTAAGTTTGTTGGTGTTCTTGGGGTCATTTTCCTGTTGCATGACCCTGTTTTGGGCAAAATGTAGCTGCCTGATGGTCTTATATTTCACTCTGGAGCACTTTGCTTTGCAGAGGAGTTCATGGTTGACAGCTTGTATGAGGTGTTCATTCTAATTTGCTGTACGCAATGGCAACTGTGTTGAATGTTTTCCACTTTTGGACTTTGTCACTGTAGAATGATGGACTCTAAATAGTGTGGAAAGGGCTTTGTAACCCTTCGCAGAAACTATTGCTTTTCTGATATCATTGCTGATGTCTTTCCTCCATTGCATTGTGTGAACAACACACACCTTAATGCTCCAGACCAGAACGCTGACAAAACTTGTTTTGTGTTTACACTTTCTGATGATCAGCTTCTGTATATTTCATTTGTGGACAACCGACCGCTACTTATCCTCTTATTTTCCTTTAAAAGCTATAAGTTACTTTTGTTAGTTACTTCATGTTTTTCACACACTGCTTCTGCATTTTGACTGATGAGGTTTTGTTCAATGAATAATGACACCGTGAGATTTGTCACGAGTAGATGTTCGAATTCACCTAATCTTAAAACCTGCTAAGATCCGGAGGATTTTTTTTCTTTATTATGTCCTGATGCATAAAATCTTAAATTTTAAGATGGTTTTACTTTCTTTTTTTTTCATATTACTCTTCCTATGGTTCAGGTTGTTCTCCATGAAATCACCAAAACTCAGTGCAACAGAGGTGACAGTAATTTGTTTGTGCATTTCTGTATAATTGAAATGAATAAAGTGTCTCTTTGTGCATGTTTGTGATTGATCTGTCTTATAGTGCATATACTCTCAATCTGTTGGAAGAAATGATCCTCGCTGCTTTATTCGATGAAACCGACGCTGTGTTTTTGTTTGTGAAACATAGGGGCGTGATCAATCCCATTGGAGGTGTGAAAGGGGGCCGGACGGCACCCCTGCAATGTGTTTCTGTAGCTGAGGGCCACTCAAAGCCGGTCCTGTGTGTGGATGCTACAGATGAGCTGCTGTTCACTGGATCTAAAGGTACACACAAAACAAAGTCTTTATATTAGTTGTGAAGTGATTTGTCTTCTTTTATCGAGGATCAGTGGTTTGATTCCCACTGACACTGAACCACCATCTTCTTCCAGTGTGTGTGTTTGTAGAGAAAAAGTAAACGGTATAGAACCCACATTTTTTTTGCTATATGTCTGTTCGTAGAACCTAGACAGAGTAAAAATGTCTTTGTATAAGCGTGGACAATTTTTATAGATTTACTTGTGCAGACTGAGGTCACGCATTAAGTCGGGAGTTCGAGCCAGGAAGTGATTGGTCTAGCTTTGTATGGAGAATATTGCCACCTTATCAAAGTACCAACAACAAAATTAGACTGATTAATGAGTTGTACCTTTTTCTTTTATGCAACTTTAATAAAAACAAAGGTTCAAAGAACAAATCGTATAAATTCTACCTACAAATGTTCATTTCTGAATTTTAAATGAATGTTAAAATTACATTAAATCAGAGTTGTTTCAACATTCATATTTTCAAATAAAGATTGTTTTGACCTCACTTTGCAAGAAACTGAATGAGGATTTGTGTGTTCAGACATTACCAACCAATCTGCACATGTTGCCTTGGCAACGGGGTGGAAGTCAGAACATTTTATCTGAAATGGGGGGCTTTTCTTTCAGCTTTTCCTGTTCTTCAGCGTCACCCAAACGTGCTAGCATTCAGAGTTGAGCTGGGCGTCTGTCCACAGAGTTATATCAATGTAGCCCTTTGCTATGAGTTGTATTGATTCTGTTCAGCTCAGCCGTCACTCTGCCTTCGACCTGTCAATGTACTGCGTCACACGGCAAGTCAAGCTAAAGACACTGAAATCTAATTTGAGAGGCCAGAGTGATATGATTTTTAAAAATTGAAGTCCCTGTGGTTCTTTCAGCTAAAATCAATGCGGACACAGTCCTCATACTGGTTAGCACTCGAGTTTGAAATCCATACCAGTTTATTTGTCAACAGGTTGAAGTCAGTCAACATGTCTAAATCTGCATTTTATTATTAGAATATATTTCAGAGAACAATTTATGCTCTCTCTGAACTAAATCCTGATCTTATTGATACAAGGGGTGGCTATTGTATTATGATTTACCTAAAGAATCAAATCATCTAGATCTTTTACAAACTTCAGGTACCTTTTGGTCCTCCTCACATCTACCGGTCTGACTTGTTTCTTTTCTTTTTTGTGCTCACTGATACCTCAGATCCTCTTGTAGTTACCTCTTAGTTGTTTTAAGACTCAGAACCAGGCAGATTTTAGTCACTTTAAAAAGAAAAAGGAAAGAAAGCCTTGCCCTTAGTTACCCATATTCTTACGTGTAATAGATAATTTACACAATGTAGAATAAAATTGGATTGATTGATTTTCTCGCCTTACAGAAAGCCAGGATCTACATTTCCCAAAGTGCTAAATCACTTTCTAATGTATATATGGCTTTTTATTAGCCTCCCCACCCTACCCTACCCTACCCTACCCTACCCTACCCTACCCTACCCTACCCTACCTACCTTATCTGATATCTTTTTCTTATCCCCAATAAACACAACTAAGTGTTGTGTTCTTACTTGCTGTATAAAAACTCGTATGGAGCCAGTTGACCGTTGCATAGCATAAAGACTGGAATGTGGGGAGAAAGCTGGCTGTTTTTAAAACCTACTAAACTCCAGTAGGTTTAAAACCTACTGCTGCTCCAGGACTCAGCGTCACGAGTTCTGACAAGGACCAGAGGGCAGGAACACATTACACCAGTTTTAAAATCGCTGCATTGGCTCCCTGTGTGTTTCAGGATTGATTTTAAGATTCTTTTAGTCGTTTATAAATGTCTTAATGGTCTTGGGCCTTCTTATTTATCTGACCTGCTGTTAAATTATGAGCCCTCGTAGACCCTGAGGTCCTCTGGTACCGGCCTTTTGGTTGTTCCTAAAGTGAGAACTAAAACATACAACGAGGCCTCGTTCCATTATTAGATAACATATTTGGTGTGTGATGCCTTTCTTAAATTGTTTTTAATATGTAAAGCAATTTGTGTTGCCTTAGCATGAAAAGTGCTTTAAAATAACAATTGATTTAATTTGATTTGATTTAAACCTCAAAAGCTTTGGGTTTGTCCCCTTTAAGTCTACCAACTCATATCAGACATGTTAAGTTTTAGACAGGAAAATGGGGCAGTGTGGAAAGTTTACAAACACCAACTTTATGCCAGTTTATCATGAGGGAAAGCTGAGTAACTATTAATGTCTCTACTCTACTCCTCCAGATCGTACCTGTAAGATGTGGAACCTGGTGACGGGTCAGGAGATCGCCACCCTCAAAGGCCACCCAAACAACGTGGTGTCAGTCAAATACTGCCCGTCCTCTGGTCTGGTCTTCTCTGTCTCTACTTCGTACATCAAGGTGTGGGACATCCGTGACTCTGCTAAGTGTATCCGCACACTTTCGTAAGTTTTCCTCACTGGACTGAGTCCGAATTAACATTTTGGAACTAATGGAAACTGCAGCCGGGGAGAGATTTGATGGAACTGATTTACAAATACCCATTTCTGCAGAATATTGACTAATAAACAGTAAAACGCTTCTAGAGGGATTAACTGCTGCGGCCTGTGTCTCATAGCTGATCTTTTTCCTTCGTGTCCTTCCGTCTCACGCTCTACTTAACTGTTTGGTTTCTCTTTACCCGAACAGGTCATCAGGGCAGGTGGTTTCAGGGGACGCGTGCGCTGGCACGACCACCCGCACGATAACCTTTGCTCAGGGCGAGTGTCAGATCAACCAGATAGCTCTCAACCCATCAGGGTCTGTGCTGTACGCTGCTGCTGGAAACATTGTTCGCATGTGGGACCTCAACAGGTACTTTTGTTCAATCAGTAATTTATTCAGAGACTTATTAATTCATTGATTACTTTTCCGGTTACAGACTTAAGTATGCAGTCAGTCATTTGTGTATTGAAAATATTCATTACTTATCTCATTAATTTGTATGTTTAGTCTAGATTCATGAATAGTTCATTCATGGACTTATTAACATCTGGCGGGGGGGGGAGGTTTAAAACGTTCTCAACAAAGAGTAAAGAAACCCAGAGTTAGTGATATGAAGCATAGCTAAGAGCACGTTTTCCACAAGGAACCAGTTTTTTGGCATCTCGTGGTAACGCCATGTTTGCCTCAGATTGTTGTGCTTCTGGAATGACATCATTAACAGATTGTCCAGACAGTTTACGCTGAGAGGCTCCAAACTATTTAATGATGCGTAAGAATCCTCCAGAAATGAAAAATGAATGCATTAAACATGTCTTCATCCCCTCTGCCTGTGGCATTGCTGTGTCTCAATGGTTTTACTTGACTTGAGAGAAGGAAAGTGATTTCATTTAGCGACACAGGCACCTTGAAAATCTGATTCTTGTCAGTAATGAATTTCACAGACCTTTGCTTCACCTCCTGGTGTTCGGTGTGTTTCTGTATGTGCGTGTGTGTGCAGGATGCAAGCAACGGGGAAGCTGACAGGCCACATTGGTTCTGTCATGTGTCTGACAGTGGCACGGTCTCTGCTGGGCAAAGATCATGTTATCACTGGCTCCAAAGACCATTACGTTAAGGTATCACACACACGCGTGCACACATATTTAGATCGTATCTTGATTGTCAGGTTCAAAATAATCTCCTAATGATGAGTCAAAAAAATGCCTCATCTTTCCATCTTTTCTTTAGGTGTTTGATGTGGCAGAGGGAACTCTGGGTAATGTAGGTCCAGCTCATAATTTTGAGCCTCCACACTATGACGGCATCGAGTGTTTGGCGGTTCAGGGAGATGTGCTGTTCAGTGGGTCGAGAGACAACGGCATCAAGAAATGGGAACTGGAGCAGCAGGAACTCACACAGGTGTGTTGTTGCTCCTATTTCGTTTTGGTGACGTTGGAGGGGCATAAAACATGTTTAAAACATACCAGCTGCAGCAATATGTTATGTTAAGTCAGCTGGTTGCGTGAAGAGAAAGAAGAATAAGTTCATATATCAAAGTTTAAAACAAATTGGTTCTTCTTGACATTATAGTGCACGGGCTTAGAAGTTTGATAGTCTGAAAGACAATTCATGATGTCATGACCCTCATCATTTGCAGGGCAGAGTCAGTGTTTCCCTCATACTGTAGAGTGTGAAGAGCAGAACAAGTACCGGGAGGTACTCTGGGTGATAGTTGCAGTCTCACCACTGCTGATGGGGAATTTACACAACTCTTTCACTGCATCCGTTTTGGAATATCGTTGATGACTAAAAAATTGGATGTAACAAGTGGAGTCGGATGCGTTGCTTTTCTCTGTTATACACCTGATTGCAACCAAATACATCTTATGGTATTTGACTTTAGAGTCAGAAGACGGTGCCTTGTTTTTGTCATTTTATTAAATAGATAGTTAACGATAACAATGACAGATTGATCACTGAAAAATCTATTTGTTACTAAACCAACAATTCATACAGGTTTGTTCAGCCACTCAGAACGCCTCCATCGCCAAGTCTGCGTCTTCTTCTTGTATTGTTGCTATTTATCATGATAAATCCATGACAACAGAACAGCAGCTGCAAAATAACTTCATAAATGAAGATGTAAATGAATTTGATGGAGAGAGCGCAAGTTGTCATAAGGTGAATTGCTAATATATCACTGCCTGATTGATGTCAGTGGGATGGAAGCATCAGTTGCATCTGATTGAGTTGGTTGAAACAAAACATCTCTTTCTAATCACAAACGGGATAAAATGAATCCAACGTCAAGCTAGAATAAATTAAGTGAAATGAAACAGGTCAGTTAGTTGTAGTCCGAACAGAAGAAAAAAAACACACTGAATTGCACTCATGCCAGAGGAATAATGAACATTTTCTTCAATTATGTCCCAAATTGGACATGCCTACTTAGACTGATGACTTTAATTCAACTTTTAGGAGGTTGTAGTTGTTATTTTTTAACTTCAGTTCTGCTTAGACACATACATTCTCCATGCTTGTGGAGACTGTTATTTGACTTCTTATTTGAATCTGGCTCAGCAATGACAGTGAAAAGCTGTGCTGCTAGCTGAGCGCTCAGTTGGCGGGCAGCTTCCTGCCCTCCAAGGGCTCCCTTTCATGTCTTTTTTACCCAGAGTGCTTGCACTGTGGAGGGAGTCAGTAGTGTGTCATCACGTGTAATGTGGCAGTAAAGCAGCGTGTCAACAGCGTGGTGTCGGAGTCTGCTCACACCACAGCTGCAGGTACTGCTGAAGAAAGTTACCCAGTGTGTCTTTGTGTGGGTATGCTGAATTCTGTGGCATCTCCTGTGTATACTCTGTTGCCTGCATAAGTTAATAATGCATAATAATTCAGCTCGTGGGTGGATGTGGCGCGCTCATTTACATGCACAGCACTTTCTGAAGTTGTTTTGCATAACTTCTGTTTAGCCTTTGTTTATCCGAACAGACAAAACTAGAGCACTTGAAACGATCATTTCCTTTCAAAGACGGAATTGAATCGGTTGAGTCTTTGTGCAGAGGATGGTGTATGACCTTAACCTCATTTGTGAAGCACCCAACACAATCCGTTTTACAGCTTCTCTAACTTAGTAGTCTCTGTCTAATTATGTAATAGGATGAAATTGGGGCTTGGGGTATAATAGAATATATTACAGTAGACTCTGAAACTCTGTTTTCTTCACGATTGGAGCTGGGAGCTGCTCTGCTCTGACCACTTCTAGAAAATGCATACTCTGTAGTGGTTTTTCCTTGAGGGATATATAAAGTAATGTCCTCATTACTACTGTACACGGCAGTTTACTGATTCCCACCTGCATGATAAAAATTCTAATAAAGTTTCCAAAAACAATTTAAAGTGTGTGTGCATTCATATTGCTTTACTGGTGTGCCTCTGGAACATTTTCACCTACATGTGTGAAGTTGTTACAGATAGTGTAATGTCCCAGGAACAGTTTTCCATTGCAGTGTATTCCTTAACCTTACCCTACAGCGTCTGTCCTCACAAGGCCACCTCGACACAGTTAACTTATAATTCTGAATAAATGCAACACAAAAATAAACAGATTTTCACACAAGTCTGAAAATTGGATAATAAGAAGATAATTAAACAAATCAGACAATGATGTTTCACCAATTTATTTATTCAGGAAAATGATTCTGTGTTGCAGATAGGTGAAGCTTTGCTTGTCAGTATCTGATGAGACCTTCCACAACATTGCTCTGGAATTAAAGTCACGACTAAATGATTGTGATCCACAAAATTAACTTTTTATTCTTTTTTTAACTGTTCTGTGGAGGAACTTCTGCAAGGTTGTTATCTTACTCTGTAATCTACTTTTTCTTTTTGATGAGCTTCAGTTCACAGACGGATGTCCTGATATTTTGCTTTTGGAATTAGCCAGTGTCATTTATAACGGATTCATTAACGAGGATGAATTGTCCTATCACAGATAAGGAGAACAGCCCCATGAATCATAATACCCCCACCACCATGTTTTACAGCTATTGCACTAGAATATAGTGTCTTCTCTCCAAACAAAACACCTTAAAATAATTTGTCTAATCCAGTGGTTCTAAATCTTTTTGAGCCACAACCCCCAAGGTAACATATGTTAGACCCCCAGTTTGAGAGAGGCTGTTTACAAAACATTTTCCAACGGTCTTCTGTCTTCTCATCGTCATGTTAAGCAAACTGTAGATGGGACACCATGGTGGACTCTGCCTAATGAAGCCAGTGTGATAGAGGAGTTATCCTGGGTTCCCCTAGAGAGATGTTTATTGATCATTCAATCCTGAGAAGTCTAACAGTGGTCTTGAGTTTCTACTGTTCCACCATCTCCATCTGCTTGGCTGTGAACCTGTGAAGTCAAAACTCTTATAATATTATTTTGATGATGAGCATCAACAATAATTTTACGGAGATCCTCAAAAATGTCATTTGATGATTGCCACAACAAATACATACATGTTTCACATTTTCTACTCAGATTTGGATCATTTTCACCTATAAATACATGGATTATGTCTTTGTGTTTAATTGTTTCATCTTTGTCTACCTTTTGGAAAATCTGTTGATCACTTATGTATACATGCAGACATATAAATACCTTTAAAGGCCTCTTATTTTTTTAAATATCACTGGTATTCAGTGTAAAACTCACATAAATAGTGAAAGTATTTATCCACTAAGTGCAGAGGAGAAAATGTCTCATGTCTCAATAGGTGACAGTAGCTTTTGATGGTGGTTGAAGTTGAAAACAGAGTGAGGTGTTGCATAACCAGCAGTCACAGGAGAGAGGAAGAGATCATCTCTTCGGTTTTATGAGTTTCTATATTGTTTTGGAATTTACCGTAACAGTTTAGAATGACTTGGCTTGCAATCAGGCAATGCTGACATTTTATGTGGATTTGAATGTTTCAGGGTGTAAACAGGATGTTCTGCTTCATCAAATCTTGTTTAGAAGATGTCATGCTGATGCCGTGCATCTGACTTTATGTAAGCAGCGTGAATCCACACGATTTGTCTTCTGTCTATCAGCACTGTTGTCTAATAAATAGCAGCATCAGCGAGCACAATTTCTGTCCATCTCTATCAGTTTGTGTCAACCCCCCCCCCCATAAAATAAAAAACAACAGTTTTTGAGTCACACAGTTTTCAAATATGCACCATTATTTATTCTAGGCTGTCTGATTGCAGCGCAAAATCATGAGGTACAAATTACAGCAGTTTGGATAATGTCATTCCCAATAGCTCAAGTGCTCTCAGCTCAGACTTTTGTTGAATCACTTAACAGAAAATGATACGGAGCTCTGTTTTAACTTAATATTATCTTGATTTAAGTGAAGGTTTGTGTTTTTGTGAAGAGAAAGCCAGAGATGAATAAAAGCGTTGTTCAGATTGTGGTGAATGCAGCTGAGTTGTCGATGCACAAATAAGTCACTAAACACTGGTTTTTGCATTGTCATTGTGCAGAATTATGTGGGCTGATGAGGAGAAAATTTAATGAAATCCATTTTGAGATGATTGTGAAAAATAAAACATGGGGAAACTTGGTTGTAGTTGTTATTTTTTATTATAGCTAATCTGAGTTAAAAAAAAAAATGCCTGAAAGTAACAAGAGAAGCCAGTAAAACACAGCATGAAAACATAGATTAGCATAATAAAAGGTATCTTCCTGTGCATGTGTTCCACGGCTCAGAGCTAAATTAATGTGCAGCCCAGTTGGCTGAGGTACATGGAATAATAGAACAGCATTAAAAACCCAAACTGTGGGAGTCATAAAACTTTGATAAATCCCTGCATAAAAATTTAATTGCTCTCTATATGTTTGCTCTGGAATTTAAATAATTAGAATAGCTGAACTGATTATACCTTTTTATAGTGATTTATAACAGATGCGGTTGCCTCCGTTTTAAATGTTCTCTTTCATTCATATGCAAATGTGTTTTAAAAAAACATGATATCCAGACAGGAGCTCTTAGTCCAATGTTTTTCATGTCATAGTTTGTACCTCACAGGTGAAGAACGGGGGCTGAAATGAGTCGTTTGACTTATTCAAACATGCACACACGACAAAAAAGACCATAAATTCCCCGTAAAATCTGGTCAACCAAAAAAGGTTGTTTTGTAAACTATGCAAACTTGGGCATCACATGGATTATATTCGCCTGCAGGGTTAAGATTAGCCCCAAATGAACCTTCGTTAGTAGTTGATTTGTCATCTGAAAAAATAAATAAATAACTGAAAAACATCTGACTCATCTAACAAATGAATTTAGCCACAAACTCCATCTTCTGTTGTCCTGTAAAACCAAACCTCACATTGATGTGACTTGTAAACATTAAACAGAAAATTCTCTGCTCGTGAATTCTATTTGAGTCCATTGTGAAATGCAGAGCGCACTGACACACAATCTAAGAATAACTCCAGCATTGAATCTAAAAACAGTCTCTAAGTGAGTTTCAACCATACCTGTACTTTTATGTTGCCTAGCAACAATTTAGTTCACTTTTCATTCAGGGAATATGCTTGTATACTGATGATCATTTAGATCCATTAGCAATGAAACAATGGACACGGGTGTATGTTTACATGCTGTTATTTAAAGAATGCAGAATCCCAGATGGGTCACATGGAACTGGATGGATTTTTTTCCTTTTTTTTTTTTTTGCATGCTTAAAAGCAAGTAAAATACTCACAATGACTCTCTGCACTGATTTCACAGCAAATTCCAAACGCTCACAAGGACTGGGTGTGCGCCCTGGCATACGTACCTGGTCGGCCCATGCTGCTGAGCGGCTGTCGGGGCGGCATGCTGAAAGTGTGGAACGTAGACAACTTCACACCTATAGGAGAGGTCAGAGGTCACGACAGCCCCATCAACGCTATATGCACCAACTCCAAACAGATCTTCACTGCTTCCAGGTAAATTTGGAGCGAAAAGACAACAGTGGTCCAACATAAGTAGGCGAACATTGTGTCCTTTCATTGTTGTGTAAAGTAGAAATGTCCTCCAAACAGATATTAGTTGTTGTTTTGTATCTACAGTATTCACAGATTAATTTGTAATAGGTTAGTTCTTTGAAGAAATACCAATCTGAAGGTTTGCTTAGAGGAAGAATAGAGAAAAACTTCAAAGGATACAGCAAAGGATTATAGAAGGGGGTTGAAAGTTGAGAGCCAAACAACTTAATGATTGCATTTTGTTTTAAGTCGGTAAAGTTGAGACTTAAGAGTCTGCCCTTTACCAGAAAACAAACAAAAAGAAGAATCATTAGCAAGTATGTGTCAGCTCTGAATTACTCAGAGGCTCATCCAACAGATCGATTCACTTTTTTCTGTGTCCTATTGAAACATTCTGCTTCCCACTGAAGTCGACTAACTTCCGTCTGCTTCCTGTCCTCTCCGGCTCTCTTTTTTCATCTTAGCCTTAATCATCTCTTGTTCTTCTACCATCTTCTGTGAGGGAAAATGTTTCCTTGTGATTGGACTCTCAAACTTTGCCTTCCTCCTCTCACCCCTCCCTGCCTCTTCCCCCTCCCACCTCCCTGTCCCACCAATCCCAGTGACTGCAGGGTGAAGCTGTGGAACTATGTGCCAGGCTTGACCCCGTGTCTTCCTCGTCGAGTCCTGGCCATCAAGGGCCGAGCCACCAGCCTCCCATGATTGCCCACTTTCTGCCCCTACTCTCCTCTGGTACTCTCTTAACCAATCATTCTTTCTCCTTGCTGTTCATATTTTCCCTACTATGAATAATTTTATTCATTACCTCGATGGGTAGTAGCTCCCACTTTTTTCCCAGCTTACTCTTCTATCCCTTTCTTTAGACAGAAATATCTTAGCTCCACTTCTGTAGCTACGGTTTTGGTTGTTATGTCTTTACACATGCTGCTCTGTTCGGCACCAGTTGGCCTCTGTGCTTTCCTTTTTAACTTTCATTATGGTTACTGGTTCATATAAAGATCACTGCCCCCTCTAAGGCAAGCGTCTCCTCTGGCTGCTCTGCTCTGAATAACAATCTTGTTCTCATGTAATCCTTTTAAATTTGTGTGTTGTTCTAAATTATATTTAGCAAAACCACAAATTGTAGCTATTAGGGATGAGATAATAACTTGTCAGTGAGGATTACTTTTCCCCGGTTGGTCGATTTTTATTTAATATCTTTGGACGGAGACGTGTTGGGGGTTTCAAAACTGATGTGGCTTCTGGTTTTCGCTTTATGTTTAGTGTACAGATATAAAAATAGTCCTTTTAATGTACTCATGGCATGAAAGCCACTCAGTAGTCACATAGCATCTCCTAACACCAGGCAAAGTGCAACCTCCTTGGCCAGCATTTCACATGTGCATGAACTAATTTATTAATGGAAAGTTGATTTACACCATGACAACGTGCAAATGAATGAAAAAGTTGAGTTGTTCGGTTATTTTCTCTCTTTGTTGTTTTCTCCTAATTTTATTTGTTTTCATTGCTTTCCCTCTGCTCATCATCCCACCCCTTTCTTTCTCTCTGCAGCGACAAGACGGTGAAGATCTGGCTGTCAAAGTTGTGGAGGAAGAGGTGAGAACCAAAGTGATAGCGGATCCTTAGTCGGTCATTTTTCTGCAACGTCAGCCGCTGATCGGTGACCTGCTCACTTCCAGCAACAAGACGTGAGATTAAAATCTGAGTTTTTCAAGGCAATCAAGGCATGGATTGTGTAGTTTAAAAAAAAAAAAAAAAAAAGAAGAAAGAAAAAGATGCCTTTCAGAATTTTTTTTTTTTTACTGCCAATTTTGAAAGTGCCATTCAGGTGTGGTGCTACTTGGAAAAGATGACGTGCATCTGTCGGGTGGTGCAAACACCTGACTAGAAAACGACCGCCCGCAGCCTGGTTTTAAATGAAAGTGTCCTTCTGTTCTTTTGTCGAGATTTCAGACAGTGAGAGGATGAATCTGCTCACATATCTGTTGGACTTCTGGTCCCGTGTTCAGGACTGTTTTCTTACACACTGGATAATCATGTTATGTGTTCATCAGTGGACTGTTGCTGGTCTTGGCTCAGGCATCACTGGAAAACCACACAAACCACCATCTCTTGATATTTTACTTTCAGTGTGTGACTGAAACATTGTGTTACTGCAAATCATGTTGTTGAAATCATTTTTGTTTATTTATTTATTTTTGTCCCTACCTCATTTGTGTTGGACGTTAGCATAAAGAGGGAGGGGGACATTTTTACGGGTCTCTGTATACAAACACTTGGTGCTTTACGTTTTGGAAATTATTTGTTGCCAGCCTCTTCATCTCTATGTGGATGTGTCCCCTGTGGCCCTCCCCACCGTCCGGCTGTTGACCTTGCAGAGAAGATAGCACACGACCAGCACCACAACTAAGGCGGTGCTGCTCCCAGAGGACCTGACTGGAAAATATTATCTTCTCTGTAAAGTGCTAACTGCAGCTGAAGTGAGAAAACACCTGTGCAGGTGCTGATGATATGAACAGTACACACATCACACAGTCAGGAAACGGATACTGGACTGAGGCCAAAGTGCCAGACTGTTGCATCATATCTCTACAGTATGGGGCTCATACCTGCCATTTATCCTTCAAGCAAATGGTTACAGGTGCTCCCGCCAGTTTTCCCCTCTGCCTGTTTTCATCTCCACTCTGATCTTTAAGGTGAAGTGTCAGACTGACCAGCCTTACAAAAGGAGTCCACCTCCTTCTCAGCTACTGAACTTCTCTTGGAAGGCAATGTAATTAGAGCTCAGCTCCACCAGCTGCTTTTCAGGCAAGATTACTTGGGTGAAAGTAGGTCATTACTGAGAGGGATTTTCTCTCTCTCTCTCTGTTTTTTTATACATTTTTTTTATTTGAAATCCCAATTTTCTTCCACCCACTATTTAGCTGCTACACTTACTGGCAGGAATCAACTTCCTGTTCCCGTGCACTGACGTACAGATCTGTTTATGTGGTAGATTATGTGTGTTGGCAACATGCACACATGCACAAATGCATAAATACAAGATCTTAGCGGATGTTTTGGTAATCCGTCTTGTCTGATAGGTCTTGGCATCCCTCACTGTGTTGATTTAGTGTCTCTTTAATGAAAGAAATTCAGCCTTCCACTGACGCACACACATGCACACACCTGCAGGCAATAGCAAGTCTTAAAAGTCAGCTCAATTATCTTTTTGTTGTTTGACACATCCAAATACTGAAAATAGCTTCACATCGCTTCATGAACACGAGCTTTTTATTTAACGTTCCGAAACAACGAGCTGCATTTTTCCAGCTCCTTTTCGCACAGATGTCTTAAACGTTTGATTAAAAACCCAATTCACGTCTGTTTGGATCACAGTTCAGTTTTATTCCGCACAGCAATATCGCTCCCTCTTTTGAAAGAAGTCATATTTTGCTGATTTAGCACACTTAAAACACCCAGAGATGTTCAGTATGTAGTTGAATTAAATGATGCTCGGATCATAGAACAGCTTTTAAAAGGGGTTGAAAGTTGAAAAATACTTTTAACCAAAGTTTTTTTTTTCTTTTTTTTTTTTATAAACTGATCTAAATAAATGTTCTGCTGCTGTTTCATGTATCCAACATGAGTCTAAAGCTGCTTAAACTCGCCAAAAGTCATTTTAGGGGTTTTGGTGTTCTGTTGGGAATAGTTATGAATGCAAACAACGTTGGTGGGGTTAATCTGATTAGACATTCTTTGGAGTTATTTTTTGGTATTATTAGAAACTCAGGTAAAGTTGAAGGATGATTTTAGTCATAATTTAGTCATAACTTAACCCTGTGAATTCAGATTGACCAAATGCCTTGTAAGTGAGGTTTTTGTTTGTTTATTTTTAACTTTGGATAAAAATGGTACTTCAACCCCTTTTGTAAAATACTCTTTTCCATGGTTTTGTTTTCACATTTTATTCCCTTTACTTCTTATCCTTGTACTGTGCTTTTGTGTACAAAATGTACACACTTTAGATGACATCTTCCTAATCTGGCCAAAGTTGAAAGCCTCGCAACTCTCAAGAAGATGTGCACTGATTTTTGACCATAATTACTTGTTTAAAGTATGTATAATATATGCTCTCTGTATAGTAGTTTGCCTTTAAAGCTGGAGTGACTGGTACAAAATGTGGTCAGCAGGGAAATTAACTTCCAAAACATCTTAGGTTCTGTACTTTGACCTCAAGTCCACTGGGCCCTTTTCTGTATTTATATGTGCCAATTAACCAAACTGACCCTGCTCACCACCTCAGCAATTTTTCATGTGGAAATACTGCACAGACAGGCTTCATTTGTTTTTTTCCCTTCACTCCTACACTCTTATTGTTAGAGAAGATTACGTAGTGCTGTAGCTTTAGGCACTCTCTCTTGTGCCCTGCGCTTGTACATTTGCTCAAGGATGAGTAATGCCAGTAGTGCTGATCAGTTGATTGGATAGCTTGAAATCTTGCAGTTCACTGGGTGAGTCATTTGTCTTTTGTACTGCCAAATTCAAGTAACACCCAAGTGGATTTTCTCTCGAAATCTTAAAGGGATGTGGTCATTTTCTTTCTGGATTCAGTAGCATTGACAGTCAACTAAAAACATTAAGTGTGCATCACAAAATTTGCTTAACAGGAAAAGTTGCTATGACGATACAGAAGCCATAAAATGTTTCCTGTTTTTTTTGATCGCCGCCTAATGTTGCCTCAAACTCTGAGACCTTTACGTCAACCTGTGTCAGCACCACTTCATTGCTTGATGATGTTGTAAATAGTTGTTTCATACCTTTAAAAAAATAAAAAAAATAAAAAAATGTAGCAGAGGAAAGTGCAGTTGAGGTTTACTGACTGAATCTCTGCAAGTTAGGATTTAAATGCACTTTGGAAAGCAAACACTGCTGTGAATAGTCTGCACTTTGCTGCTTTTCCAAATATGAATTAAGCCATGTTTTAGAGTTAGTTAAAAAACAATTATTTATGGTTTTCAAAAGAACTTAAGCCACTGATACTAAAAAAAAAATAAAAGCTACATCTGTTTAGATCTACAGTAGGGTTAGCAATCAGTTATATTAAGGTTTCTGCTGATATTCTATATAAGGTAATAGTTCAGAAAAAAAGACTCCTGCCTTTTAAGTCCCCTTTGATAGTACCTGAAAATGAGAATGTTGACAGAGCAGCGTGATGCTGAAGAGGGTCCGTCTTTATTTCTCTGGTTGTCTGCTGGCATTCAAGTGTTTTATGACTGGCCACAAACATGTCATACTACAGTATATAGCTACACATGAAACTGTCTACTACACTTGCAGGACAAGTTGATTTGTATAATCAAATACAGTATACACAAAAAGGCTAAATACTCTGCATGCTAGAAATGACTTACATATGGTACAGATTTTTTGGGGGAAAAATGGAACAACCTACCTCGCCTTGTGTATCCCATAATGTGCAGGATTGGTGGACAGCAACATCCTTGTGCTGTTTACCAATCCCTTAGGTAAATGTTCATGTTTAGGAAAAATCTTTAATATTTATCCTTTTTTTTCCTGTCTTTTTTTTAACGATGCCACACAGTATTGGCCCAGCCTCCCTTTGAATACCACAAAAATAGACCGATTTGCAGTTTGTCAGTACTATGTAGTAAGCAGTTTCACATACTTGTGGATATGTAAATGTTCAACACTGGTGCCCAGTATTACAAAGCAAACATACCAATAATGCATACGGCTACGTAGGAGGTAACAATGAATTTATCGTTTGTTAACCCTCACCACCCCGTGTTCCTGATAGAGCCAACAAGCCTCACATTCACAAAGCACACAGAGTTTGTTATAATGGCCTTAAAGTAAAAGTACATGTTAGAAGAAGTTTAAGCTAGCATCAAAGTTATTTGATGTCTTAACTGTCTTCTTTGCAGGAGATAGTACTTTTAACAGAAAAAAATTCCACCAATTTAATAACAATGAGGATAAAGCTGTTGTTGGTACTTTTTAAAGTATAAGCTAGTTTTTACAGTGATATAGGAAGACATTTATAAAAGGACAAACTCATTACAGATACATTTATGGTTAAATTTGGGATTCAGTACATAACATTTCAACATGTTTACAACTCATAAGCTATAAATGGGCCGCCTTACCCAGTTATATTTTCTAAACCTGTGATTGGTCAGTTGCAGTCTTGGGGGGGTGTGGTTTAACAAATGGTCAATTGACTTGATTTTCAGACTTTTCCAGCAGAGAACCACAGAAGACATGGAGAGTCCAACTGCCAAACAGATTGTCTTTTACCACCTTTTTTTAGTGCTGCCTTCCCAAACTGTCCATCATTTGACGATTAGGGAATAAAACCCTAGTAGTCAGCTTCTCAGCATTAGCCTCATGCCTCCCCCGACGGGCCTGACTGCCTTATAATAACAGAATGTGTGTGAAGTACATTGATAATAATTCAGCAAAAAATCCTGAGTCTGTAACGGATGCACTCTGAGGATTGTATATTACCCTTCAGTTCTGTTCTAAGCCAGTCAACGTCTGCTCGCTTTATCATTATGGCAAAAAAAACCTCTCAACTTGCTCCAGGCTGCTGACGGGATGGGATTGCATTTAGACACAATCTTCAGGGCTCTTGATCAAGAGGGTACTTTATCGCTTGACGGTGAATCGCTGTCACACTCCCAACACAAATGTTCTCTACAGCTGCTCCAGTAGTCTTTCTCCATATGTGTTATATGGTAACACAGTATGTGACAATGTCTGTGAAATATGAACTCTTGGGACACAAATGCAGGGTCAAAGGTCATTTGGGCCTTTTATTGCACAGACTACTCCCGTTTGAGTGTAAATGTGTGTACAGATTTTTTTTATTTTACATATATATATATATATATATATATATATATATATATATATATATATCAATGTGCATGTAACCAAGCCATGTAAAATGTGTTGAATGTAAATAATGTAAATACATATTTAATGAAGGATCAATTGCTCCCTCAAGAAAATAAATCAATTCTGAACAACTATTTTTTTGCACATTGTTATTTTTCTATTTAGGCTTTGATTTATTTTGAAAGCAAAGATGAAACTTTAGCTTGTTTTAATCTGTTTACAGTTTTCAAAAAAAATTTCAGCTATTAAAACATACCATATTAAAAATGTCAAATATTTATAATAAAGTTCTATTATCATTTTTCTTAGACAGAAATTCTTTTATTTCTTTATTGAGTTCATCCCACATTGTACAAATTACGACACTTACTTCTTCCTGTTCGGATTAAACATGCTGAAAAAGCAAATAATTCTTTGCCTTGTTTATCATTCAGGATTAACAGACAAGCACAGAGTAAAGGCTGGCATGGAGATGCATGGTGCGTTTTTCATCCAGATGCATTTCCTTCTACTTCAGGGAGAGAAATACAGACTCAAAACTCATAAATCTTCATTTCCTTTGCAAACTCTGATCATTAACTTGTGTCGGGCTGCGCCTGTCTCAGCCACAATGGGAGATGCAAGCACAGTGATGTACGACGGCCATTAATGCCTCAGAGGAGGCAAAAACCATCTGAAGATGCCAGTCACAGAGAAACAAACATCAATACACAAAGCCTGTCATACCCTAACTGTGTGTGCTCCATTTGCTTTTTCCTTACATGAAATTAGAAAAAAAGAATCTTGTGTGATGAAAGAGACGCAAGCATTCACAACGTTCCATTAAGACTGTTTTTACTTAATGTATCAGTCTCCGTCGATGTAGCAGCAACCTTCACCTTATAACTTTAAAAACAGCTTTGTGAAACAAGCTTGCTGACAAGTATAATAAAATGACTGTTTATCATAAAATCTTTAATATTGTACAGTCTAGAACTTTCCACTGTCTGCTGATAAAATTCTGTTCATTGGTAGTTTATGTTGGATTCCACAGAAATTTGGTGCTAACATTTACTTTTCAGTAGATTTATTCTAAATTTGTTTGTCCAAGACTTTGGAAGAAGATACCTTACATCCCAGTGGGACTTAATTAGCTAAACAAACATACATTATCAACGCTGGATACACAAATCTTCACACCAGTACTGACAAACCTCATGTTGAACAATGTTCTGAACTGAACCTATCGAAGAAAATACTCGGCTCATTTTGCAGATATAAGATGTTTCCCTGCTGAAACACACCTGATTCAAATTAAATGGATCTTTGACGAGCTCTGGACAAGTCTGCTACTGACCCGGGGGATCCCTGATCTACGGCACATATACCGTTTAAAATATTCAAGGATTCCAGAGTCTCACAGGACTGCATTAAAGAGATTGTCTAGAAACCTATTGCCAGTAAACCGTTAATAACTGTCCACAATTAGTTGTCAAAACTGTAACCGAAGCTCATTACATATGGACAAATTATTCTAATGAATCACAATTTCTAACCCTTTTATGCTGTGCATGTCATATTTGATGCAAACAGTTTCTGAAACATATTGCATCACTTTGTGGTAAAGGTTGCTCAAAATCCTTTTGTATTCAGTCAAATATGTCTTCTGCCTCTTGGTGGATACCCTTTGCACTTCAATAATTCTGACATCAGAGGGTAATAAACTGCAAAAAGATGCAAATTATTTTATTCCATTTTTTTAAAGGGCTAATAAAAGACTTCTGCTTATTTCTTGGGTCGGGCTTTAAAGGGTTAACAGCATCCCAACTGTAAGAGAAGGGTAATAATATATGACAACATTTCAAGCGGTTGAAAAAAAAATGTGGGGAAAAAAGAGATGAATAACAGCTGTTGCAAAGATAACTATGAGCTTTAAAACTGATGTCCATCTTCAGTTAACTTGTTTCCGTTGCTCCAAAATGGCGGAGAAAAATAGAAAGAGGCAGATTTAGATCGATAAAATGTTTTTAATCCTGTAACTGCCAACTCAACCATTTAGTAGAGCAAATTTTTCCAGAGACTATTTTGGATCTTATTGATAATTTTCAGAAATAAACCTGCCTGAGCCACCTCTACCATTTGCTTTGGGTATGCAATGTCAAAAGTGTTTGTGGTTCCATTACTATTCTAAATGTTGAGCATTTAACTGTTGTTACTATATTATTATCATTATTACTTATTTTTTTAGTTATTTATTTATCTATTTATTTATTAATTTTAGTTTTGTTATTTTTACTGGTGGTTAAGGGGACAGAAAATATGCTTTTAGAGTTGCATATATGGGTTTGAAAGGGGTGTCTGTATATGTGTATGTGCAGGTGTGAGGGACCAATACATTCATTTAAAAAACATGTGAAGCACTTTGCGTTGCTTAATGTATGAAAGGTGCTATAGAAATAAAATTTGATTTGATTGGCAGTTATCTCAACCTTTAGTTAAAAAGCATTGATTCTTAATATTATTGTCCATAAGAAAAGACATTAAAGGGTTAATGTTAGCTGCTTGAATTCTGTGTTATTGTTTTTTAACAAGTTATAACCCTCAAATCTGTAGAGAAAAAATGTAATTACAGGCTTTAGAAACCTTCCCAAAATCAGGTGACATGAATAATTTACCCCCTTCACACTTTGGTTTTGTTTGGACTGATTGCTTTAATCATTCACTTAAAACTGGTAATAGTCCCAGTGATGTCGAGGATGTAAACACACAATGACAGAAATGATTCAGTAATGATTTGAAATGAAAACTCTATAATTTGGAAAGAGTTTTCTTGATTAGTAAATCCGCAACCATCATGGAAATGTGCATGTGGTTCGAAGGATAAAGACCAGAATTACCTGGCTGGTTAATAACAAAGATTCTGTAGGAATAAGTATATGCATGTTTATTACTTTCTGAAAATGGAGACGCAGAATGCAGAACTACTAATGGAGCAATAACTGAGGTAAACAGAGAATTTACCTTAGTTACCCTATCCTATCCAATAGGAGATGGAGTAAACATGTGGATGGCAAAAGAATAATATTTTCTCATAGAATAATACAGCTTTGAAACAAAGATGTAGATACTGTAATAAATGTAAAAATGCAGCCTTTACAGTGGATGACACTTATTTACCATAGATAGATAGGAGGAGATATAAGAGGCAGTCCCTTTGAGAGATGAATAGATTCATAATGTATGACATAAACTCAAAGAAGAATTAAACGTTGAGGAAGCAATAAACTTCCTCTTCATCTTATTCATAAAAAAATAAATAAAAATCGAACAGTTTCTGAGATAAACACGATGAGCATCTGCATGGCCACTGAACAAAGCTTCAGACTATCAACCAAACAGCACAGTCTAATCCCATTATGCACTCTCTTTGAGTCCGGGTTTCCACACACTACACACACTCTGTGCTACCAGGCTTAACCACATGAGAGGGACTCGGTCATTCATGAACATGGGTGGATGATTTAAAAGAAACACAATGCTGATTCTTTTGTCTTTTTTGTGTTTAAGAATAATTAGGTTTTTATAGAAGCTTTTTGCACACAGTATTCATGAGTGTGTAATGTGTGAAATATTTAATGCCTCGTTCATGAAGGTATCCCACAATTAAAAAGGGGGAAGCAATCAGTTCTTTGCCATTTGTCGTCAACTAGCTTACAATTTGCAGTCAAATTAGAACAAAATGTAATTACAAGTTAGGAATGATTTATTATATTAGAAAGTACACCTTTTGCCAAGAGTTGAAAGAAAACACCACCAGTCTCATATGAGACTAGAGTCGGCAAAAAAAAACAAAATCTACATAAAACAGCACATTTTAGTTCTTAAAAGGATCTATCTCCTTTCCATTTGGGCAATATATCTCCCTAAAGATAATTATGATTTTCTCATTATTCTAAAACAGTATTATGTTGGTAATATATGTTTATTATGCAGTCATTTTCACACGTTTCATGGCGTTTCACAGCCATGAAAATTTCCAGGTAAATTCTGGACTCAGCCAGAAAACTCTTGTATAAAGTCCTCTCTTTATCACAAATGCATCTCAATACACACACGGTACTGATGTAAACAATAACAACAACAACAAAAAGTCATCATTAAAGATAACTGAAGAGCAATATGTACAATCTGTGACATGATTCTAACATATCACTGATTCCTGCAGCATATGTCGATTTAAAACATCAGCTCACCAAAGTGTTCACAGCTGTGTCAATGCATCTCACACAGACAAGCTCCATGGTTGTTTCCACATACATGCTGTCCTGCATGTATGTGGAAGCAACCATGGTTCAAACTACGGGGGAGCTTAGGGGAGCTCGTCTCCCCCTGAAAAACAGAGGAGTTCCCCTAACAACATTTAGCTGAAACTCTAAGGCAGGGGCGGTCAAACTCATTTTAGTTCAGGGGCCACATTTGGTCAGAAGTGGGCCGGGCCGATAAAAAAACTGCATAATAATCTTAAAATAATGAAAACTATAAATTTTCTCTGTTTTAGTGCGAAATCGTTCAAGACTGTGCTCAAGATGTTTATTTTTAATGGCCTAAACTTTATGAAAACATTATGAACAACCCGGATTTTGGGTTTAGTATTTTCATTTTATTCTTTTTTAGAGTCTATATGGGCTTATTAACAGCTTAAACAGGTATTATAACATATTATAATTATTATGTAAGGATTAAATAAGGAGGACCCCTGTGTTATACGGTTTTAATGCACTACGTGGAGTCTAGAACACCACGACGCTCAGCAGAGTGCATTAAAACCGTATGATGCACGGGTCTGAGTTGTTTAATCCGCTTATACCGTGGTCCCACATGGTAAATATGACATAATAAATGATTATTTTTTTACACAAAACTTGCTAAATACACTGAAAAACAGGAACTATTTACAGGGCAGAAAATGTACGAAGACCTCAGTCACTGATCACACAGAAATAAAGAAAAACAGGATTCTAGCTTCAAAGATCGAGCGACATCATGGAGGAAATCTTGGGTGATTTCGACCATGGGATTGTTATCTACCCTTACCAAAGCGGCTACGAGGAAATTACAGACGTTTCCTCCGTCGAGCTGCGAGAGACGACTCCAGAGCATGAAAACCAGCAATCTGCCGGTCTTGTGTCCGACAAGACAATGATGGAAAATACATCAAAGAAAAGTCGGCGCAGAAATAAGAAGAGGACACTAGCTGCTGTGGACGTTCAAGAAGGAGTCCCAGAAGGTAAGGTCGTCTGTCCTCTTAAATATTTTGAGTGTGAAAACATGTTTGCGATACTTGGAGAGTTAGACCAAGAAAGTATCTCTGAGTTAACGAACGCGAATGAAACCGAACTGGTCCCAGAACCAGCAGAGGTTTCTGGAACGTCAGCGATGGAAACTTCATCGAAAAGACGCCGTCGCAGAAACAAGAAGAGGCCTGAATCCGCCGCGGAAAACGACAAACCTGAGAGAACCCAAGAACTCACGGAAGGTAAGGACACATTCCAGGTAATTCTGGAAGTTCCTGAACCTCAGCATAGTTTTCCTTCGGAGAACGTGGTTTTTACATCTGCTGAGCCTGAAGGAGAAATCGTGGTTTCAGAACCACTAAAAGACAACGTTTTAGAGAGGAAAAGCGAACCCAAAGTTGTCCAGGAACGAGAAATTCTCCCACCACGAAGGATCAGACCAGAGAAGCCTTGAAACGTGGAGGCGTTTCAAAAAATCTGTAAAACCGGCACATCTACGGCAGTATAAGAGTAAGATGTTTGTCCAAACACCCATTACCATCTCGGATACCCAGAGACCTGCAGGAGTTCTTCCAGGAGAGGATTGGGAAGAGACTTCTGAGGAAACAGAGACTCCTGAAAAGAGAATATACTTCGCAGAAGATTTCTACGACGTTCGTAAGATGTGCGGAACAAAGAAGCCTTCAGCGTGGAGGCGGTTCAAAAAGTGTGTAACACCGGCCCATCTAAGGCAGTATAAGAGTGAGATGGACATCAAAACATCTCGTATCTTCTCAGATACTTCGTGTCCCTCAGATGATCTCACAGGACAGGATTGGAAAGAGTCTCTGAAAGAAACAGAGACTCCTGAAAAGAGAATATTCCTCACCGATTTTTATGAACTACATATGAGGTTCAAACTAGAGAAGCCTTCGAAGTCGGGAAAGATGGACATTACAACATCCAGCGTTGTCTCGGATACCTCGTGTCCCTCAGACAATCCTCCAGTAGAGAATTTGTACGATATTTTATGGACAAAATATGTTGCAGAAAATCTTTATGATAAATGGAGGACTTCCAAACCAGAGAAGCCTTCAGCGTGGAGGCGTTTCAAAAAGTCTGTAACACCGGCCCATCGACGGCAGTGTATAAATCCAATTAAATCCTATATATTCTTTGTAAATTAGCATATTTGTCCAAGATGGCAGCAGCCAGAGCCAAAACAACACGAAGATACGATATAAAATTTAAGAAAAGAAAAAAATAGATTAATATGACATGTAAGACGTCCAGACCAGCAGAGCCTTCGATGTCAGGTGAGATGGAGGCCGAAACGTCCAGCACACAAAAACCTTTTAAAATATCCATGAAAAAATGAAATATTTCATACAAAAAATTTAAAAAAGAATCCATAAAAAAACGAATCCTTTAGCGAGAGCTAGAACAACACGAAAATACAATATATTTAAAAAAGGGATAAATATGACATGTAAGATGTCCAGACCAGGAGAGCCTTGGATGTCGGGTGAGATGGAGGCCCGAACATCCAGCATCGTCTGTTGAAAGAGAAAGATCTTCCAACAGACGGCTTAGACGATTTCTAAGGACCCGTCTTGTAATATCACCAGAAAATCCAAAGAACCGTACAAGGTGAAGGTGTTTAGACAAAAGAAAAAAAATCCAACATTTACAATAAAAATCAGCAGCGATTACACTCTTTGAATGTTTCATAGAAAAAACTTTTTAAAAAATCCATAAAATTTTTTAATATTTCATACAAAAAATGATTTAAAAAGAATCCACAAAAAAACTAACCCTCTAGTAATAGCTTTGACAACAGGGAAATACAATGTAAAAAAAAAAAATAAAAAAAAAATAAAATAAATAAATATGACATGCTGACGATGCACAACTCAACTAAAAGTAACTTAAAAGCTATAAAAATATAAATACTAAATGTCAGATCATCAAGCTACAGATGAGGCTGGACATTCAGATGCTCTTAATACCGATCGTGGTGAGGTGGTGGGCAGAAAATGTATGAAGACCTCAGTCACTGATCATACAGAAATAAAGAAAAACAGGATTCTAGCTTCAAAGATCCCATTTAAACTTTTACATTTTCAAGTTTCACATGAAGAAAGTTTGCAGCAGAAACCTGATCCATGTGTCACCTTTTATCAGAATAATAAAAGCCATAAAAATCGGACAAAAACAAATACGTCAAACATAAAAACATTTTAGCGCACAGTTGCAGATTGCAGCATATGGCCGAACTTTTGATGTTTCATCCAAAGAAACGTCCTCCTTCTCTCCAGCTGGAGGGAGGGAATCATTTATTCTGGATTTAGCAACTAACGTTAAGACCGTGAGGTCTAACATTAGCTGCTAATGCTAAGACTGTTGGCTCTTACCCGTAAGTTTGTGAAGAGCTGAAAAGAAGCTCATTGGGAGGTTCCAACCGTCGCCATCTTAGCAACGTAACGAGTCTCGTGAC
>JAOXYM010000003.1:28863172-28878205 GCA_028567055.1 Leptatherina wallacei | reverse complement strand
GGCTGGAGCCTATCCCAGCAAGTATCAGGCGAGAGGCAGGGTACACCCTGGACAGGTCGCCAGTCCATCGCAGGGCCGCTATATAACTTCAATGTATGAAATATAAATCTGTTTTCTGAGTTATTGATAGAAAGTGACAACGATTGTTAAAGATGTATTTATTCAATAGAGCCAATGTTATATACACTGCCTGGCCAGTGCCTGGCCAAAAAAAAAATTCGCGCCTCCTATTGGATAAATATTGCATGGGCGATTATCTTTTAGCTGGCAACAAGTTATTTAACGCCAACTGATACAATGAGTAGCTTCTCATTTCTTAAACAACCACGTGGAAGACACGTCCTGTGGCCGTGTAAACAATGTTAGTCTGTTTAATAATTGTAAAATCACAGGCATGCATCAAGAAGAGAAAACCTCTTAGGAGATACAGAAACTACTAAAATTGGGTTAAAAAAGTGTCCAATGCATTATTAAAAACTGGAAGGATTGTGGGGAACCATTGTCTTCCAGGAAGAAATGTGGTTGGAAAAAAATCCTGAATGATGGTGATCGGTGATCACTTAAATGCTTGGTGCAATCAAATGTTTGAAAAACAACAGTAGAACTAGCTATGCTTAACGGTGAAAGTAAGAGCATTTCCACACACACAATGTGAAGGGAACTCAAGGGAATGAGACTGAACAGCTGTGTAGACATAAGAAAATGACTAATCAGTGAAGCAAAACTGGAGAAAAAGGCTTCAATTTGCTAGAGAGCATAAAGATTGGATTCTGGAGCAATGGAAAAAGGTTGTGTGGTCTGATTCCAGATTGACCCTGTTCTAGTGTGATGTATTGATTCCCCCCCCCATTCTGAAGAGTTCAAAATTACCTTCAAAGTCCATTATACTTGTAATAATAATATGTATTATGGGACTGATAATTGAAGAATTTCTTTCAGAAAGATGTGTCTTTCTTTAAATTAATGAGCAAATCTACTTTCTATTTGCTTTTTGTTTTTGACTTGCAAACACAAGAAACTTACGTTTAGTGCACTAGAAATCTCTTAGGATTGAATAGCGTTGGTCAAATGCAAATGGTGCTAAGAACATTCTGCACCTAAAACCAAAGGATAGATGAGAAAGGAATATTTTTATGAGAAACACAACAACTTTCTCAACAGAAAAAGGTAATATTAGTCCATCGCATGATTACACTTCTTTTATCCAGTTAATCCTCTTCGTTGCAACCAGCTGCAGTAACCCAATTATTTTTGACATGACTAGTCCACTTCATATTTAGAGGAGAAAATGGCTCAAATCATATCCTAAAGCAGCTGACAAAGCAATCTCCCAATTAACTGCTCAGAATAAGATTGGATATTAAAAAAACTTATGAAGTATCAAATTATGTTATGTTGATTTCATAGATTACACAATATAGAACGGATGGAGTTGAGAAACTAAAAATAAATCACATTTTAGTCATTTGGAGCTTCATTAACTTGACAGTGCATTTGTTTCCTTTTGCATAATTGCTGCCAGAAAGGCAATATTTTTGGAGAGCATGACGCAAGTAAGAATAAACACAGTAATTAGTGTTCAGAAAACTACAGGAAGCTGAGAGGAAAGGACTGAGATGTGAGAGAGGGTACATTTGACCACCCTATGGTGTTATTAATGTCACTGCAGTACAAAACATTGACCCCCCCCCCTCCTGATCCTTTGCTTTTGGGTGGCATTTACATATGAACGACCTACTGAGATATCAATAAGTCTTTCCTGTTGGTGACTCAAAAAGAACTGTTGCAATTAATCAGAAATAAAAGTCCTTTCTAATGATTTAACTATACGTCTGCAAGCAGTTTATTATAAATGTGATGCTGCCAGAAATATGTGAAACTTTCTCAAATCAGTCAATGTGTTAAGTGTTAATGAGTATTCTCTTTCTACCTTAAGTTGGATCTGTCAGCTGTTGACTGGGTTGCAATTTATACTGAGTTTTGCTTTATTCCCTCATTACTGATGGCTAAACCTGAGCACATGTAATGCATAGGGAAGTAATGAAGCTATAGGTAAGAAAATAATTACCAGTATTCCGGGGTCAAGACATGACTGTTTCTCATTTTTGGTCCCTACAAATATGGAGTCCAATTTTCTATGTGTTTAAAACTCAGTTGTACATTTTTCACTCTGGAAGCTGCTCTTCAAAAACGGATGTTGTGAAAGTGTTGTTGCTCCCCTTCTGCATTTTTCCCCTTCCAGTTTTGATACTCCGGCCCTGCTCCTTGCTAACCCACTCTGTGGAACATCTGCAATAACATGCTCACCCACACTGAACAGCCAACCCTCAAAATACATGAATCATCCTGGAGAGAAAGGGGGGTGCAGGGGGTATGTAGATGTTTTTGCCTCTTTATCTCTGTTTATGGGTCGTTCAGTGACATATGAGAAAATAATTTGTTTTTATGTGCGCACAGCGCTGTATATTTGAATGATCGCGCGTTTGTGCGCGCGCGTGTTTTGTGTGTGTTGAACGCGCTCGTGTATTCCTGATCCAGTGCTGGAGGGCTGTGTGGGCGGGAGCATCCTATGCCGGTGTAAATTGATTTCCAGAACCCAGACTCTAGGTGCTCCATGCCGCAGAGAGCCGTGTACTTCTGCCCCCCCTTATGAAAGGCGGTAAAGTGTTTAAAGGCTGCTTGTGTCTCTGTATTTGATGTGTGCGCGCGCGCGCGTGTGTGTGTGAGAGAGAGAGATGGAAAGCGGGGCAGAGCAATATACAGTAGAGATGCAATGAAACAGGAACCCTCATGTTTCTGTTCCCAAATTGACTAAAAAAGAAATAAGACCCGCAACATTTCAAAATGGAGAAAAAGTATTTATCTCTGGATGTAACCAATAATTTATGAGAAACACGGTAACATATTTATTCACGACCACTAGTGTTAAAGTACATTAATGTTTGTCTCCTGGGTTCAGTCATGAGATGAGACAGAGAAATGAGACGTGTCAGAAACAGTGTGATAAGTGGGGAAAAGAAGAAAAAACAGACAGACTACATTCAATAGGAATAGTTTTTTTTTTATCCAAAAGTGACAAATGCATCACCTTCTTGGCAGGCGGTTGTGTGCGTTTAGCATATTCATTACAATGTGGTGTACAGGTTTGCATACAACCGGCTAATGATGGATGGGGGCCATTAAATCTGTATGCTATGCCCTCTTTGTAATTGATATTGATTTCAAATCCGCGCTGCAAATAGCAACGGTATAGGCTTCTTCGCTTTTAAAACGCCGTGCACGTGCAGCTTTGACCTCTGAAAACTTATTTTAAAAAAGGGAGGATATTGCAGTTGCAATTTAAAGCGTTGGATTTAGCACATTGAACGTCCGGTTGTTGCTCAGAGCTCAGCGGTTTCTGTTATAGCTGTCCCACCGCGGTGGTGCTGATATGTCCACGTGGCTCCTTATCTCGGTTATAGGCTACAGCTCAGTAGTTCCCAACCTTTTAGCGCGTGACATACAAAAAAAAAGCTGCATCTTTAACGTGAAATCACACACAAATAGCGCATCACTTCAGGTGCTTTGTGTTTGGAGTGCAGCTTGTCCAAAAGTTTATTTGGCAAGCAGAATTATGGAAAGAGTTGACCAGTGTCAATCCTCCAGATTATACGTCTTGTAAAGCAGTTGCAGGAAATGTGTGCAGACATAAAAAGTAAACATCAACATCAACTCAGAGTCGCACAACCATCTGTTAAGTTGATTTTTTTCTTAGCATTTAATGTTTCTGAATAAATTGACGCTGCATTGTTCTGCCACGCCTGAGAAAAATCCGAGCGAATTGTCGGGACTCGCTCACAAGTGGAAGGCTTAATGCATCCTACAGGGTGACAACAGCAGCGCCGGGGTAGGGGCTGGGTTGCCAGCATTTGAGTGTAATTCCGTATGGGAGGAGGATGGGTGGGTTTAAGTATAGCTGTCAGGTCTTTTCTCCTCACACGCTCCGCTGTGCGCACAGACTGAAGACAAAAATCAGAGAGCAGTCAAGTCCACCTCTCCATGCGATGTGCAGCAGGTCGGTGAGGGCGCAACAGTAACTCAGATTGAAATATATTTACGCTGCATGGCGAGTTAACTAAGTGCGCTTCAGCTTTTTTTTTTTTTTTTTTTTTTTGCGGGTGTCCACTCACTCACTGCTCCCTCCCTCCCTTCCCTCCCTCCATCCTCTCCAGCTTCAACATTTGTGAAGTGGCTGCCTCACCCGGTCGGACCGGAGGCCGTGTGGTCTCTGATCTGGTCTCGGGAGTCACCGGAGACTCGACGCGCTCTTCCGTCGGGGCCAGGCTGTGCGCCTCTCGGATCACACCCGAGCCAGCTCAAGCTCTAGCTATGGAGATGATGGAGGGAGACGTTGTGGACAAGCTGGAAGACATGTCATCGGTGTATGACTTCGACCCCATCACCGGCAACATTCCCGCCACCAAAGTAGAGATCACCGTCTCCTGCAGGTGAGTCTGCGACGGTCAGAAAAGTTCGGTGCTGTGACTGCGCGTTGGGAAAGTTGTGAACGCGCCCCACCCTTAGCGTGGGATTGAGTTGGCTGGCACGATGATCCGAAATAAATGTAGGTAACTTATCAAGCTTGCTCATTTGTTTGGGGGAAAATAGCAATTAATTTGTTTCTAATTACACTTAATAAAGTTAATTTTCTATTGAGGTATTTCCACCAAGCTGTTTTTCTGTTTCATAGATTCTCTGAAAATAAAAGGACATTTGGTGTCTCTGACCTGTCCTCTCCACCTCCATTGGTTTTAAACTGCAGAACTTCAAAACGTCACATTTCCAGACGCTGTGTGCGTTTAGATTTCAGCTTTAGTTTTGGACAAACTGAGAAGAAAATCATGTAATGTGACATTGCTGAAACACCACCAATCATAGCATAGCCCTTACATGTCAGACACATCCCTGCTGTATCTTTTCATCTAAAAGATTTTCCATACTGCAGGTGCTGTACAGTAACTGACAGCCCCAGTCCTCCTTCTCCTGTTCTTCAAAAATTGGACTGTTATATTTTCAAAGGTTTGCATCATATTCACATTGCTCCTGTCCCTGGCCTCAAGCTTACCCACGTTCTGCATTTTACAGTATTCTCCCTTCAGAAAGTAAAATAAGAGAATGTCACCTCGATCAGAAGAATCTCTCTACAGCTCTTGTTCAGTGAGAACAATGTCTCTTCTTCCCATTAGGGAAGGTTTTAAAGTTAAGGCTTTCAATGCCTTTCACCCCAGATATTCCACTGCTGGCATGTGTGTGTGCATCAACATACGCACACACTCTCACAGTAGCACACACTTATGTTTCTGGTCTTTGATGCAGGGTTTTAGGTTGGTGAGCCATCGAAGCAGAGTGAGATGGAGCTATAACAAGCTGTGAGTGCATTATTGATGGGCTCTCTGACCTTCAGAGAAGCTTGCTCTAACATCTCTCAGCTCAGAGTGAAAGAAAAAAACCCATTGCAAGAAATTTGCTGAATGAACAGCCCTTGAGTTGGAAATGATGGGTTTTAGTGAAGAGTCTGTTTAGATGGGGAAAGGATGGCTAGGAAAGCGTTTGCTTGTGCATCGGTCAAAGCCCTGCATAGTTTTGGATTTGATGTTTTTCAGTCATGTAGCTGAAGCGACTGAGCTTACATCATTACTGATGTGCAATTAAGCACCATTCAGGTAAATGATAAGTTCCAGTGGTTCCGGTGGTTGTTTTTTCCCCTGCTGTTTCCTTGTCATCCTGTTTCTGTATGTGAGAGACCAAGTTATAAGCGCAGAGTTTTTCTCTTAGAACTGCGGAGAAAATTTACATTTCTGATGCAAAGGACCTGGAAGATAATGAAGCTTACTGGTTCTGCTGTGATCATGCTTAAAATTCTGGCTTTCAGTTCTTGTTTTGGCAAATTTAGTCCATTCTTCTTTCGAAATACTTCCAGATTTGTGAGACATGCTGGTCTTTCTTGTATGCTCTTCTCTTTTAAAATCCATATTTGATGATGTTTAAGTAAAAGGACTGCAATGGCCACAGCTAACATTAAGCCAAGCTATGAAGAAACAACTTTCTTTTTTTTTAAAAACAGTAATTAGGTTTTCTTTTAGAATTTTCAAAGATAATGTTTTCCTCTACCAATAAAATATTCTTTATATCACAGGCTTCAAATCAAGGCAGATCCATCCTTTTTAGAGGTGTTCTTTTCATAAAATGTCATCAAATTCTTTAACTTAATCAACCCACAGCCTTCTTCAGTTGTTCCTTCAGGGATGGATACCGAAGGTGATTTCATGTGTGGAGCACATACAGCCAGTCTAGAGCCTGCTTACCCTTCCTTGAGGTCTTTAAAGGTCAAACATGAGATTGGATTTGACTTTCTAGTAATCTTCCAATAACCTCCCCAGAAGAGTTTTCCTGCTTTTCCAGATCTTAACTTCATCCCTGTGATTGTTAGTTGCTGTCTTCTTCTAGCTTTCTTGAGCTGGTTTACTTTAGCTGATTGTTATAAGTTTGTAGACTATTTCTAAAGCTTTGAAATTCTCACCAGCTGGAATTTCTTTTGATAACCCTGCTAAAATGTTGAAGTGGATGTCTAGTCTTAAACATTGTAGCTTATTGAGATGATGTTATCTTTTGTTTGCCTAACTATGAACAGAAACAGATATCTGGCTAAAAACACTTGCATCAGTCAAATACAGACAGAAATACAGAAGGTTGTTTTGAAAAAAAAAATCACCATTGATTTACCTCATAATAAACAGGCAATGCTTGGCTAGAAGAACTAATATGCTGAATATTTCTACCACATTCAAACATCTCTGATAACTATTCATGTCCTTGGAAACCCTCTGAATCCTTTCTCCAAGATGTTGCATGAGTCAGATTCCTATTCAAGACAGGAGTTTCTTTGTTGGGTTGTCTTTCCACTTGCTCCTTTGACATCATGTTCAAGTTCTCTATAAAACCACCAAACTGTGATGATTGCTGTTCCCTGGGGGTTAATACCCCTTATTACAGGCTACACCGCCTGCTTTTGACAACGTACTATTATCGGGACCGATGTCAAACAGAGAGGGGTGGGTGGGCATTGGATCAGGAAAATAGGGGAGAAATGATAGGAATTTGTTGTCTTTCATTCTGTAGTCAAGAAAACTTAAGCATTTACTGCCAGTTTAAGTTATTGCGTCTTGAAAGTAGATAAATGAGATTTGCATTCTTTTCGGTCTTAATGTAGACCTGGTAGAGACTTGGGGATTTCTTCTTTTTGTTTTTGTTGTTGTTGGTGTTTTTCCATTGTGATTGGAGCCTTTTTAAAATGTTCACTTCAGGTGCTGAACATTTACAGTACGCTTTAAATGAAGGTCTTTGCATTACATCTGTCAAAATGCTCATATTTCTCTCAATGGAAGATGTGTAATTCCCAGCGTTGTAAATCTGTGGTGCGATAGCTTGACCTTCAGGGTCTGTTTAAAGAAGAATATAACAAACAAAAAGTTAGTTAGACAGTTTGATACCACAAATAAAAGAAGAGATTTTTAATCAAAATTCAACTTGTGCATTTTCTTAAACTGGTGTTTACACTCCCATAGGGTTCCACCAGACAATGGTCTGGATCAGGGAAACTCAAACTCTGGAGCAGGAAACATCTAAAACCTGCATGACAGTGGTCCTCGATCATGCAGGGAAATGAGACAGAATGTGCAGGTTTTACACTTTCAAGAGCAGAGGTTTAAATCTTGCCATCACAAAGGTAGTCCTCCATTCAGCCTCTTCTTATGAAACCTAAGTGCCATTAGCAGTCAAGTCAAAGTCTGCTCTCCTGTTTCTACTCTGCTGTCTTACCTGTCAGTGCAATAACACAAAAAAGTACTTATGTATTTGATGTGGAAAGGCTGGTATGTGACCAATACCAGCCTTTCCAGCCCTTTTCAGAGACTTTGTGGTTTTTATATTGAAGTGTAGGTCTGCCGTGAAAGAGAAGCAGCTGCTATTGAAAAGCAATGCTTTCACCTAGCCTGACTCAAATGCAGACTTTCCACATTAGCTTCTGTTTTTAGACGGCATAGATGTTTGGACCAATTTCCCTCGTCTCTTCCCCTGATTACCATTCAGCCACATAGATGGAAGATTTGTTGAGAAGTCAGTCAGTACAATTAAAACGGTGTTCATGACCAGCTTTTGGGGATATCCAAATGTCAAATCTTTTTTCAAATGAAATGCTGAGCTTCCTGACAGATAAAAATCTCAGAGTTAACCATGAAAGACAATATAAGTTTGAATAATATTAGTGTACTTGGGGTTTTTTGGGGCACAAAAGACATGAAAATTTTAAATTCTGGTCATGTATGGCCTCTACATGTAAATCACTGCAACATTTGAACGAAAGTTAAACTGAAGCTGCTTTCAAATTAGAGTAATGAGTTGTTTTTTTCCCCATTTAAAGAAACATCTGTTGAGTAAGTCTTTGCTTTTCTTTTCCCTGAAAATAGTTCTTTATGTTTTTATCTTGCAACATGTTTGCCATGGTTGTCCTTGCCATGCTGCCGAATGAATTTGGAATAAGCGAAGTGCCTCCCTGGTGGTTTGACCTGTTGGATAAGACTGAGAAATTGCACAGTACTATAGGTTGGAGGAGGTTATGTGAGGACTGAGGTCTGACTTCTAACAAGCATCAGGTCAAATGTCATATTGACTCAACAGAGAGCAGAGAGCCAATTAGGCTATTAATGGATAGTCCTTTTCTTAAGAATGACACCTAATCCATTTTTTTTATAAGGTGAAGACAGATCTTGTAGCTCCTGAATTTTAATTCAGTTGGTGGCTTCTAGTTGCGACATAATTTCATCCTTGAAATCAGCTTCATTGCTCCTTAATTGCAGTGTTTTTGGTTTTCAGAGCTTGTTGCATGAGTGCAGCACAGGTGATACTATGATTACATCCATGTTAAATGTCTGGATGACCTTCATTAGCACAGAGATGTGACTTTATTAGAACCCTGGTGTCAGCATCTGATAGTTTCTTTCATGGATCTGAGAAAGAAATGAAAGCATCCTTCTCAGCATCGGAAAGCTCAAGGGAGATCCAACACCACTGCATAGCATCACTCTGATATTCTTTGCTCCTTCAAATTACATATTTCTAGGTTTGAAGTCTTCTGGTGTGAATATGTGCTGCACCTCAAGCTCTACTGAAACTCATTAGCCGTACGAAAGATGTCATGTAAAAAACATGAGCTCAGCTTTGCAAACCACAACATAATTATCTTGTGGATGACTTCCCACCACCACCAAAAGCAAGGTAACCCTTTTTCTGTCCCCAGCTTTGGCACTCGAATAAACAGACACTGTTGGTTATTTTCGTTGCACAGTTAACTGGGCACACTGTCTAACTGGTATGTAGCAAGAGAGAGAGAGAGAGAGAGAGAGAGAGAGAGGCTCAGCTAGAGAGAATAGTGAGGAAGCAGTTAAACAAATGCAGACTGAGATGAGAAATTTATTCAGGTGTATATGTTGAACTTTGTTCAGAAGGGAATTTAATTCATTAACAAAAACAAAAAGAACTAATGCAGTGCAAAATTTCTGCAAAATAAAAGTAAAAGCAGTGAATTAAAAAAGGCAGAGTTGAGTAATAATGTATCCCAAAAAAAATCAAGCTTCACATTAGCTGCCACTGACTGATTTTAATATCATTTAATGTGAACGTTATTCAGCTGGCCACAATCCACCTTATTGTATAAAAAGAGAGGTTGTTTTTCATTAAGTTATATGAATTTAATAGCTATTTTAGATAGTTTTCACAGTTTTGACTGTAAATGTTTTGAACCAGATTCTGCTGCTCTCACCTATAGTTCAATTAGTTTTCTAAGGTTGTGTATTTTGCCATTACATACAAACATAATGTTTCAGGTTATGATTCTCTTTAGATTAGTATTGAGCTTTTTCACAGCGTCGTAGTCACCTCATCCATGACGGGAATGCCAATTCAAACTAAAGAGGCGATAGAAATTAATTTAGGTAAAAATAAATTGCAATGTTTTTTATATATAGCTATTGTAGCATCTTCATATAAAAAAAAGATTCAGTTCTCAGTGTGAAAACGATAACAATGTCACAGATTTCATTTGTTCCTGCCATAATTTAAGTTACTTTCTGATCAATGTTTATACAGGAAGCTTGTTAGCAGGCTAATGCTAGCAGTTTACTTCCTGACAGTCTTGTTTTCTAATTTTTTGGGTTTCCTATGTGGCAGCTTAAGAAAAAAGAGAGGAAAAAGATTAGAATGCTAATTGTAAGACACAATAGTTACTGCCACAAATTGTTTTAAGAAGGTTGGAAAGGTCAGCTAGACATTATTAGCTTTCGAACATGTGATGCACAGCTTTTAACAACATTTTGACTTTTCCTTTTAATATTGATGAAATTGTGCTAATAATGAAGACATGGGTATTATGTGGGGGTGGTAAATAGAAAAAAAGCAGCAAAGAAGAGAGACAGGAAGTATAACCAGCTCAGAAAGCAAGATTGAAATAGAAAAGCAGAAGCAAAACAGCTGAAGCTACCCGTCAAGACAAATATCTCAAACCTAACACGTGCACATACTGTAATACCCCACTGCCTGAAGGTTTTTGCAGCTATAGGGAATGAATGAATGAATGAATTATACTTTATTGATCCCCGAGGGGAAATTACATTAATACTGCACTATAAACTTTGACTATAACTTCTGGCTATTCACATTACACAGGTTTCATTTCATTGAAACCCACTCAGTAAAGCTGTGGGAATCATCTGCTTACAGTTTATGCCTGACAGTTTTAGTGGAACTTTTTCCTTGATACACCCACAGAGATATAGCTTCTTTTCCCTTTATTGCTTAACTTGCACTTTGTAAGTTGGAGATGAGGCATCACTGCACAACCATGCACCTGCAACACTGATTAGGCCGCTTCTGTGACTCAAAATGTCTACAGACTCGGCCTCATGGGGCCTTTTATACTAAATCTGGCAATAGTGAATTACAGACTTCCACCTCTCCTGGTTTGGTCAGATTAGTGTGTAATTGTTCCAAAACAGCAAGACTGTTTATTTGTGAGTCAAATAAAAAACTCAATTTTAAGCTTTGAATAAATACATATTAAAAACACAGAATTGTCATTTTGGGTTTTTCATTTTTTTCCTACTAGACTACATTTGCTGTGT
Organism: Leptatherina wallacei; assembly: GCA_028567055.1. Classification (NCBI taxonomy): domain Eukaryota; kingdom Metazoa; phylum Chordata; class Actinopteri; order Atheriniformes; family Atherinidae; genus Leptatherina; species Leptatherina wallacei. The sequence goes on along the minus strand of JAOXYM010000003.1, from coordinate 28,866,992 downwards.
TTTGGTGTTTCTGTGTGGAGCACTTAACATACAACTGGGCATTTAGATTCCATTGCTGGTCTTCTCTTAGCCTGACAGAACCAATCAATTATTTTCTACCCTCATATTTATTTACTGACAAAGTCAATGAAGCAAAAACTACCTTAGTACTCTCAATACCATTTTCTATCTTTCATAGTTCAATGCATTCCTTTTTACTTTTTCCATTTCTGCTTTTACATTTTAAAATCCTTTACCAACTACTGCCTGCACTCTAATGGACAGACTGTGACTAATGCCTCCGATAAATCAATAAAGTGAACTGTGGGCATGCTGGAAACATAAAATGTGCACATATCAAGAGCTTGTATCCATATTTTAAATTGAATTCATTTTTTTCTAATCTTGTTTATTTTATGTTAATGATGTGTCAATCATAGACACATGATCAAATACACTGATTCTTATTTTTTAAACTTCACCCCAAATTTCCCCTCCAGTCTTGACAGCAGCACTGTTGGGTTTATCAGTGTTTTCACATAGAAGTATTTATAATGAGCTCAGTCAGCTGAGAATGAACTGTCTCGTTCCTCTAGCCGTCAAATTCCTTCATCCTGCTTGTCTCCAGCTCATATCTTGCATCTAGCTCATATCTTGCAGCCCTTACACCAGGGTGAGAGAATCTCCTTGAATGCAAGCAGGCCTGGTGAGACTGTGGAAGACAGCTACTGAGCATAAGTGATGTCAAGTCCAGAGGAAGAAGAGTAACACTCTTTGTAAGTGTTAATGATGGTTCACTGTCATGCTGGCTTTAGTGGCTGAGAGGCTGAAACGAGGCTTTGATCCTTGCTCTCTGGCTGACGGGACTTGCTGGGCTTCTGGCAAAAACAGCAGAGTCATGGGAAGAAAAAGTCAGTTTAATCCATGAAGGACTAGAGGGTCACCTAACACCATCTGCTCTTAAAAAAAAGAGAAAAGCATGTGACCAGTAAACATGTTAGGAGGGTAACCTATTTCAATTTTGTTTGGGAAATGTTATTGTGGCCTCTGCTTGATTCTGAGAGCAATGAAACTTTTGACAATGAATCTTTTCAAGTGTATGTTGTTTTATTTATCAGATATGTAGCTGCAATTTTTCCCCTTTGACCTGAAGCCTTTTGAGTTTGTTTTTCCTTTTTCTGAAAATAGGACAGATATATGTATAACTGCACTTATTTTTGAGTCATTGCTTCTTTCAAGCTCCATGATACCGGTTCAGCCTTGTTGTGTTGAAAGCTCAGATTTTAACAAAGAAATAGATGGTGCTGATGTTTTATTGATGACAAAATGTTTGCAGATATCATTTGAGCACAATTTTCAAAGCTTGGATAGATTTGGCATTGCATTGTGAGTTGTTTTTCCACATTATAACAACATATTAACCACACTTGCTGATTACTCCCTTAGGAAATAGAGAGCTTTAGGGAATTATGGTTGACCTGAAAAATCTTTCCAACAGGAGAAGCCTTCATTAACATTTGATCCGGTTTTCTTGGATCTCTGATCAGCATTAAATCAAAATTTTGCTGGTCTTGCAATCTCCTGAATGATGTTATTTTATTGTATAATTGGATTCATTTGGCTTTTCATCTGCTGTTACTGACAAGCCAAACAAAGCTGAGAAGACACTTTTTGTTGTTACTGGTGGTACTGCCCAGATATAGTGGTAATTTAGCATCTAAAAAGTTATGGACAGAGGAATCTTTGCACCACACTAATCATGTTGATCAGGGATGAACACTGTTGCATATACATTGATGAGGTTACTTTTCCAAAAGCAAAATTTGTGGAATAGAGTTTATTAGATTAATTATGTAGGAATTTACTAAACGTTGCATTTCACAGTTCACTGCCAAGTCTAACATTATTTCCCACAAAAAAAACCCATCTTTATATGCTTGGCTGCAGTTGCCGGGTGGAGTTGTGAAATCTTTTTGTCACAGTCTACAGCAAGAGAAGGACCCAAATACAGAATTAACCGGCAGGTGACAGACATGTCAAAAATAGAGGCTTTATCAAAAATAAATCAAAGCATAACAAGGATTCCAAAGGCTTGAACAGGAAACTAATAAACCCTTAATGCAGACTTGGAGGGCAACCACAGTGACTTAAGATGAGGTAGACAAGGACCTGGCACTGAGAAATAGAAAACCTGGAAATATTTATACTGAGGGAGCTGCTGGCTAACAAAAGGCAGGTGTTATAATTATTGGAAGAAGCGCAGGTGCGCAGGGAGAGCAGCGAACAATACTAACAAAGCAGCCGATAAAAGTCAATAAAAGTGACCAAACAATACAAAAAAAACAATTATAATCTGAACAAAGCTTAACACAGAAATCATGTCCATCAGTATATTAGATATTCTTCTAAAACACAACATAAACCCTTTAGTTTATAACTGTGTTATTCTTTGCTTATATGTTTGTTTTGGACAATCCATCGGTTCTGTAGGCATCATCCACATATTCATCTGAATGGTTTCCACAGTGTAATGTAAGAGGTATAATTTTACCAAATAGAGAGGATGCAGTGATGTCCAGTAAAGTTGATATTCACATGCCTTCATGCTCTGGAATAAAAGCTGTTTACAATATTCTAGAGGTGGACAGTAGTAGTTATTTGGCTACATGTTATGCTGTAATGACTTGTAACTCCTTCTAATGTGCTATCCAATCCAACAAACAAATAAGAAAACATGCAATATGAATACAGCAAAACTGAACCTTAAACTTATTTGAACTAAACCGACAATCAGGTTTATGGTTATATGACGAGTGATGATGCAAGAAACAAGCTGCTCATGATTATGAACATGTCTGCCTGTTTGCAAGTCTACTCTAATATATGCTGCTCCTGGTAAAATGCTTGGGTTATTATTAGAATTTGTTGTTTGTTCCTGTGTTTGTAGATAAGTGCAGTTTAGAAGCTCAGCTGCAGAATTGGGCACTCCCATCAATGCTATTTATGATTCACGACTACACCCTAATTAGTCGGGGAGAGAAAATCGGCTTTTTAAATGTAAAAAAAATGAGATACAAACAAATCTGTACAAACAAAAAATTACAGACTTGCTGTCCCTTCAATATTTGACTACAATAGATAAATTTAACCATGTGTGATGTGTATAAAAACCTACAAGCAGAAGTATTGGGAAATTTCCAAAATAAGACGTACTGGCAATAGCTGAATTGTAAGGCGAGGCAAGGCACATTTATTCATAGAGCACATTTCATGTACAGGACAATTCAAGGTGCTTTACATTGCAGAAAAGTACATTAAAACAGAAGAGAAAAAATAGAAGTAAATAATAATGATAATCTAAATCATGATTAAGAAAGGACAACAGAGTAAAAACATGATCAATTGTGAAGAGAAAACATGGACAATGACATGAGCAAAAACACTTTGCTTCCAAGCCATCCGATTAAAAACAGAAAAAAAAGAGTCTCATGAAGAGTCATTCACCTGTGTCAATTGCACTCATTGTGCTGTGGTAGGTAAAAGCATCTGTCCTCGGCATATGTGATGGAGTAATGGGAGCTTAATAGCTCTCAGTCAGAGATATTGAGGAAGGTGAGTCATAGTAGTAGACAGCGTTCATTGCTGTGCAATCATATAAATTGGGCTTTTTCATTCTTACTTGGACCAAATCCCAGCAAGTGATGCATTTTGATTGACTACAGTGAACAAATTTGTTCTGAGTGTTGCACCAGTGATGGTTATGAACTAGGGATCGACCAATTATCGGCCTGGCCGATAATATCGGCCGATATTAGGCAATTTCATGATAATCGGTATCGGC
>JAOXYM010000003.1:28822181-28839027 GCA_028567055.1 Leptatherina wallacei | reverse complement strand
ATATATATATATATATATATATATATATATATATATATATATATATATATATATATATATATATATATATATTCTGTCATAATTTCTCCATCTTATTTCCCACATTTTGTATGGATTAACAATCCATTTATCCAGTAAATGCCCAAAACATAATTGGTGTAACGATATTTCCATTTCACTTCATTTTCAAACCAAATTATACCTCCCTCTGTCCTGTCCACTAAGAAACATCAAAATTACTCTCCTTATAGAGATTATCCATCACATCCATTCATATTGTCAAGAAGTGGTGGGAGTTGGATGCGGCTCCTGGTGATGTTTAGTGAGCTATGCTGAACACCTCAGACTCAATAAGGAAGGCCAAACAGGTGATTCATCAAAGAGCTTTTAAATAACATTTTTTGACAGGAGCCCGTAGCACAGAGGCCAAGGGTCTGATGATGATTTCCATTTCCTTCAGTCTGTCATGTTCATGCAGAGGATTCTTGATGAAGAGCACGTCCGTCATTTTTGACGTACAAGAGATTACCAAGTCATCTGTGTGCCCTCTTGCCTTGCAGTGCAGGTGGATAATCATATTGAGTGAATCCATTATATTTATCTCAAATAAGAAAACAAACAACAGTAAAGGTTCCCTGTGCAAAGCAATAGGAACAATTAAGCTGGGTAGGAACTCAACTCTCCCTAAAAAGGTCATAGGATATGTTTACTAGGCAAAATGGAGGCTCAATTTCTTGCCTGTCCATTGAACCGTTTGAAGTGGCAATGTCTATATTAACTCAATACAAATAAAGTGGAATATTGCAGGCAAACTTTGTTCTGAATCAAATGATGTAACTTGGGTAGAAAATTGTCAGACGCCAACCGAGGAGTCTCAGGAGTCTATTCTCTACATCCTGAGCATCATTGTACAGACACAAGAAAAAAACTGAGAAAAAATGAATGTAGCATGACTTATATACAGTATCAGGCAAAAGTTTGGACACACCTACCCAATAAATTTAACTAGGTATGTGTGTCCAAACTTTTGACCGTTTACAGTATGTAGTTAAATAAGAGCTTGTGAGAGGTAAGAGTGCATTTTGTATTATGATTCCCTGATCCTATGAAAGAATATGTATCGGGGGTCTTCTCATCGAACATAGTTAACACAGCAGGTCACTTGTCTTTTATGAATGTGAAAGGCCGGCGTGTCATAAAATTGGAAGGAGAGATATTTTTCTCCGGAGATTAAACGGAGCAGTGAGGATCATCAGCCTGCCCTTACATAAATCCCCTGCTGCTCTCTTTTTATTCTTGTCATGTGGGTGTCTTTTGATGGAAAGTGATGGTGTATGAAGGTTTTGAGCTATCGATTATCCACTTTCCCCAAGAACCTGAGCTGTAACTGAAAATCAGAGTGTAGGGATCCAGCACCTACTTTATTGCTTTGGAAGTCATTTTTCCGAAATTGATGTATGATGAATTATCTGTCTAGTCCCTTCTTTTGAAGAGATTTCACAACACCAGTGAATACAATTGGATGCTGTATAGACTCCGTAGCTTTGAAGAGACTCAGCTGGGGGTCAGTGAAGCCTTGATTAAGTCCAGCACATAACTTGGCTGACAGTGGTCTATATGTCTTGTCAGATTTCACTGACCTGCGTTACTGATAGTATCTTAAATTGAAAAAAACTGCTCATTTATCTTCACGCAAGTCTTCAAAGCATTTGACCGTTTCTTTGCTTAATGGTATTGGTTGTTTAGAACTGCATTTAAATTAGATGGGTTTTTTCCCAGATACAGAGATCCATTTGGGGGGGAGGTTGGGGGTTTTGCTCCCTCCATTTCAAATGCAGAAACAAGGGGCTAAAAGAGGATTTCCTGCATCTGCCTACAATGGGAAATCTGTTGAATCTGGTGGAAGGAAGTAAAATGGTCAAATATCACTATCTTCTCTCCAAATGAAATGCTGACATAAAAGAATGAATAGTTTAAAATTGTAATGATAGATTAAAATATGTAGTTTTAAAGAAAGCCAATGGGACATTTTTGACCACAAAGGTCACAGAGTAGCTCATACTACATAAAAAATACAATTGATATCAAATCAGTTTGACATATCCAAGACTCTAATCACCACCAAAGCCCCATCCCTGTAATATTTGTTTTATAGAAAATATTTCATGTTTTGTATGGATTTCCAATGGATAATTAATAATTCAAACAATTTAACTGACATTTAAAGGGTTAAAAGCCAAAAAATTATTGAATTTTTGGTAGAACCCCCAGATTGTGTATGTATGTACATCAGTATGATGACACATACTGATGTACATTTTTGACATGAGGATCCCCAGAGGGAGTTTCTTGACACTACATAAAAAATCCAAACGGAATCATATCAATTAAGTTGATATCTTTGACATGTGCAAGTGACTAATCACCACCAAACACATTCATCCCTTTAATATTTATTATTTGGAAAATAATTTAGTTTTTGTGTTTTTTTCTGTAATGATTGAAGCAGTGATTCAAATATTCAGACTGGCATTTCAAGGGCTTAGATCCCAAAAATTTGATTTGTTAAAAAAGACGTGTTTTTGAAAATTCATGGCACTAGCAACACAGTCGAAATGATCACCAAATAGAAAAAAAAGTTGATAAAAATGGACCAAAGTGTCATGAGGAGGGCATAAATGAGGAGGAAATATTTTTAAAATGACCCTGCACGTTTTGGGCAGGGCTTATAGGCTTGAACATTTCTGATTGGTCCATGTGATTCTCTGATTTTTATTCTGACTTTCTGTCTAAGTTATATTAAGTCTAAAATTCATCACGCCTTCTAAAACCAGTAAGGTTTAAGTTGGACCACCCTGTCTGTAAACACAATATTCAGCCATTAATGCAGCTTTAATCAGCTGGGGACAGCGTGGACTGTAAGCTGTAGTGGTTGGACAGATTATAATAAGATAGAGCTCTGACTGGGAAAATAAAGCAGTGAAATGATAGTAATAAACTCTTATTCTCTGGCTGTTATACTGCAATTATGCTCTTTGGCACAAGTAAAACCCGGTAAATCTGTGTTACTTTAACAGTTTAAGTAAATGGTGCTCATTTGTTGTGGCTGGACAAGGTCCAAAATGAAAGATTTTTTTCTTTTTGAAACAAAAACATAGAAATCAGGTCTCTGCTTGTTTTAATGTTGTCACATTGTAAGATGAGAATGAAAATACCCAACCTGAAAAATTTAACATGAACAGATTTTAAATGAACGGGGCTGAAGCACACTTCAGTAGATGGCGCCTTCTGTCATAAAAAAAAAAAAACAAACAGAAATGGTGACCGTATAAATAAACACACGTACTGTGCTCAGGATTTGTTTTCATTCATCAGCATGCACCTCATATCTGAACCACTACAATCTTCTCAAAGCATTTTAATAATACATGTTGAAGCACTTCACTAGTTTCAGTATGCAGTGAGTGAAGGATTTTGTATATGTGTGTAAAGGGAAATATTTTATCTGTGCACATGAGGAGAATTCACTATTATGTGTTTCTGAGTAGTCTTCCTGAGGGCATGCATTGCAGTTGTGTTCGCGAGCGCATAATTTCTCAGTTGTTTATGTGTCAGTGTCTCGGCTGCCCGTTTTCCTGGTGTTTGTGCAAGGTTATCAATATAGTGCTTATCCTGAATGATGTCCCCAACATCCCCTCATTTGTCCATTTTTGTGTATATGTATTAGCATTTTTTTTTTTACACAATCACAACTCCAGCTGAAAGCCCAAAACACTTACATGCACGGGTGTGAAACTGCAGGTTTTAGTCGTTTTCGTGCTCCAACACACCTGACTGAAATGAATGGTCATTGTGAAGAAGTTGACAAGAAGCTGTTGGAACCATTTGAAGTGAATCAGGCGTGTTGGCGCAGGGAAACAACTAAAACCTGCAGGGTAGTGGCCCTAGAGGACTGAAGTTTGACACCCCTGCTTTAATGTATTTGACATAAATGGAATAAGTTGCTTCATTTGGCTGGTTGGATGTTTCTCACCCAACAACAAAACACCCTCTAACCCGCTTCTCATGGGGTGCTACTTAGTGCTCTTTGTTTTTTTATGTGTTTTTCTCTTCACTGGTCTTTGGAAATTGCTAAAAAAAAAACACTCCAAATCCTTTTCACTGAAGGCTAAAGCAGAAAAAAAAGTTCAATCTCACACTAATTCACACAAGTGCCATTTGCCTCTGTCTGTGAAAACACAAGACACCACCAAGCTCATTATATCAGCACGATGTTACTGTCTACTGAACATGCTGCAAGGAGAATAAAAACCCATGTTGGTCCAAAAAATGAAAAACTACAAGACATTTGGGTTGCACAAATCCCCAGCCCTGATTTGTGTTTGCTCCAGGGAAGAAGATAATGGAATTGTAGTCAGGTTTGGGGGGAAAAAACTCGACAGTAGAGGATTATCTTCACATCTTAGAACTACTCCCCTTTAGAGCCTTCAAGAAAGCTTTCTCTTATTCACAGTGTGACTATGTTTTAAGGACATGTTCCCATTTCAGTATCAGACGCTTGAGTCTGTTACCGGAAGACTTCAGTTTGCCATATGTACATTTATCTGCATGCGCTGCTGTGTGTACGTGTGTGCATTAATGTCAAGGGTGCAGGTCAGGGACTTCATGCCACATTCTCATTAGCCAACTCCAGCAGCCCAGCAGCATCTAATGAACTCTGCAGCACAGTATTGTTTCTTGCACTCAGCAGGGAAATCACATTACAGAACCCATCCTTGCCATCACCCGCCTCTTTGCTCACATGTTCTCACAGGCTCATCAACACCTGCAGGTCTCTTGGAAACTCAGGGTGTCGCACATATTTAATATCAGGGTCCTTTCTTTTTTACATTTCTCCCATGCTGATGGGAAATTAAAATATTCAGTTATTGAGTCCATATGAATAGAAAGAGGTCACCAATGTTGCGGTGACTGGTTTTGTGTAATTTCTTTTGTCATAGTTGTCCACAATGTTCTTTACTTGGTTTTGGGTTGCTGTTTTTTTTTTAACTATATTTAATGAGAAATCAGTTTACAATACGTATGCATTGCAGACATAAAACTGGACCAACTTTAAATTGTAAAAAGCAATTTTTAAAATTTTCCAATAAAATATGGGCTTTTTTGTGTTTTTAAAGTTGGCAATGTCAGCTGCCACTGAGAAAGGAGAGATACAAGGAAAGTACAAGCATGGAGTGTGATTAAATCATACGCTTGAAGGGATTTTTGTGGATTTGTTTACACAAACAAATGTGGAAAATAAAGGAGAAAAGTCAATCTTTGCCTCCTGTCTCACATGCACACACCTGGCTGGAGACTGGGTTGGAATTTAGCCTTGTTGTCAACAATGTGCTTACTGTGAATATGGTCTCTCCAAGAATTAGATCTAACCTGTTTCTTTAGAAACAGTATTCGATTAAATATACATGTAATGGGGAGATAATCATTTATGTATGTACTGTCTCCTACATCTGAAAGTCTTGATCAGCTTATTGTGCAGTATCTGCATGTGGCATTTCTGGGTCTTTGCCAGACCTTCTCTGGCATATTTTTCTGCGTTTGGCACTTTGAGTGTGTGAATCCTACTAATTAGGAAGCCTTAATCGCTACTTTTCTCCTTCTCTGATCTTTCCCACTCCCATTCTCCCACTTCCTTTTTTAGTCCCGTGCCCCCTTCTCTTTTGCATTCTTTCGATACATCTTGAACAGTTTTCATTTATCGCTTCTTTTCTCCTCCATTATGTCCCCTTTGTTTCTTGGTGCACACTCTTTTTTTCATTTCTTATTTTATCTCTTTTTCTCTGTGGGGTTAACGAGTGGGTTATCCTGCTGTAATTAATGTGAGCGAGGGGTGAGGATCAAGGAACCAGGAAACACACCCCTGGCTTCCCCTGCACAGCAGCAGCGTGTGAAAGCAGAGCCATTAATCAGGCTTATGTTAATTCATGTTTGTTTATGTGCAATAGGTGAGTTAAAGTCTGAAGAAGAGATACAAAATTTAGAAAAAGTTTCAAGTGCAAGCATATTGCACTACCAACGGTGTATATGCTTTTTAATAGTTTGTTTTCTTGCTTTTTCTTTCATCATTCTTCTTTCCTGACCTCCATCTGTCTTGCTCCTTCTATTCTACAGTTTGGCCGAACAGAGGTGATAGACAACACGCTGAACCCTGACTTTGTAAGAAAATACATCTTGGACTACTTTTTTGAGGAGAAGCAGAATCTTCGCTTTGACTTGTGAGTGATTTTATATCCTCCTCTCTGGTTTTCCACCATGTTCCCTCTGTTCTGTGCTAATTTTAGTGCTATTACAGTGAGCTTAATGTAAAAACTGCCAGTTTGGTAAACACATCTCACCTACACTTAGGAACAGCAAGTCTGCAAATCTTGCAGTGTTCCCATGGTGTGATTAGAGGTCTATAAGAAACAATAAACAGACTCTGCAGAGTGAGTGTCCCTCAGTATTTTAGAGAAACTGCCACAAAATAAATGACTATGAGGGTCAAAGAGTCCACATTTGAAGACTAAAAATATTGCCATTGCTAAAGATGTAAACTTGAGTTTTACTAAGCGTTCAGTCAGGTGTAAGATCTTAAACCACTGGTTCATGTTCAGGCATTGAAAACTACTCGGTCGGGGTTAGAAAATCCTCATGGTTTAACTGAAATAGACCCGATCACAATGTCTGCCGCATGTTTTTTTAATTTAACAGGTGTCAAGTTGATGAGCAGACACAAACTAAACTTTTCACCAGAACACAAACTTTTAATGGATATCATGGAAAGAAAGCAGAGTTTTATAAATGAACATGAATACAATTAAGTTAGTTTTGTTCTTATTTCACATTTTCTAATAGACTGAATTGGTTGTAAACAGTTTCATTTTTAAAGTGATGATTTTTTCCAAAAGCAAGGAGTTAATGCTATTACCCTATTTAATATTGTGTATGTTTGCTTACTTTTTTGGTTCATTAATGGGTTACATAACATATCAACTCAGTCTCAGCAAAAACAAGTGTTTTAGTCCACATGTCCAGAAATGTAGTACTATCACATTCCATCTATGTAAAGTTTGACATGGCGAAATATCTGTAAGCTGTTCTCTTCCATGTGGTGATGTTTGCATGGCAAAGAGGAGAATCTCTGCATGAGAATAGTGAAATATGATGAGCTCTAACCAGGTAGATTCATCATACTGGAAAACATTGTATTCTATATTATGTAGCAGAAAAGTGAAAAATCATAAGTTGTAGGGAATGCAGTAGAAGAATGCAGTAATTTAGAAAACATTAGGGATGAAAATGACAAATTTCTTGTGTGAATGTTCATGCGTTAGTGCCCTCCACCATCCCCTCCTTCCCACGAGTGTTTGCAGCCAAATGAGCACTGGCAAGACATAAAAAAGTTGATTTAATGATGCAGGGACATGCATGAAGAAATAGGGTGTTCATGTGCTGTTGAATCAAAATTGGAGGTGCGTCTGTGTTGGGAAGAGAGAGAGAAAAAGTAGTATTTGAACATTTTTGGAGCTTTTATGAAACTGCAGGGTTTTAGTCTGTGACTCATCACATCTATTTCACCTTCTCTCATGGGAGCAAGTTAAACATTCATACCACAATTTTACCTTGTATCTCAGAATACAGCATTAATAACATCTATATCCCAGAGTTTAAGTTTATAAAGCTAACACAATCAGTCCAGCAAAGAATGTGCCAGATACTGTGAACTCCACCTTGGAAATCTTGCAGAAAATGCATGAAATAACCAACATTTGGCTCCATTGATATATGAGTGCTTGCAAAGTGTTAGAATCAAGTAGTGGCTCTGCTGGATCTAAACTCTAAAAGGAAAGTATATCAGCAGTTTTATAGTGGTTGAGTGGTGGACGTTAGTTCTTTCATTTTTATTAAAGTGTAAACACCTAAAAACCTTTTGGATGTGGCTTGTAGTTGTTAAACCTACAACCAGGATTGGATTCTTGTCTGGGGATATTAATTAGTATTATGCTAGTGTTACTTTCCTTTTCATCTTGCTGCTTGCTTATATTTAGACATCGAACCTGCCTGATTAGGATTAAGACAAAAAAGTAATAGTAATCATTGTTTGGAAAGTTTGAGCTCATTCAAAAAGAATTAATACTTATTTTTATAGTTGTATGAACGAAGTAGCTGTAAAACTGGAGAATTAAAAATGAAATGTGAGTTATTAATGTCACATTATGCAATGATAATGTAATCCATCCAAATTTTACACTTCAAAAGATAGATTTTTCTTTTATGGTATAACTCTGTGCCTGGGAACTGCAGCTTCAGCACCAGCCTTGTAGCAGAGTAACATGTACATGTCCATTATGTGTTTTTATTCTCATTTTGTCATCCTTTTTAACTATTTGTAAATAGTCTTTATACATTCTAGTATCATTTAAGTTTTCATTTTTATCCTTTAATTCTAAACTTATTTATATATTATTATTACTCAGTTTTTGCTGTATTTTAGTTTTTTTATTTTAGTTTCTTTATTTTCTTGTTCTTAGCTCGTGTTTCCTCATGGGGGCCCTCCATGCTGGGAGCTGCATCTGGCCTGCCCGCGGGGGGTCATGGAGGTCCCCCGGGCCTGGGGGGACTGGGGGGGCTCTACATTATTTGTGGAGTCTTCCCTTGTCTGTCCGGGTCAGGGGGAGTCTCTATGGCGGGGCTCCCTGTGTCCGCAGACTGTGTTGCCCCTGGGAGTGGAGGGCCTCCCACAGGTGGTTCTTCCCCACCTAGAATCTCGGTACCATGCCACGTCGTGACTCTTTTTAATATGTGCTGTGTATACATGAGCGTGTGCGTGAGTGTGTGCATGTGTGTTGCATGTGTGTGCGTGGGTCTATATCTGGGGGTGGGAAGGACGGGTTATTTTATCTTTTTGAAGCACTTTGTGTTTTTTGTATGAAAAGTGCGAAATATAGATAAAGTTTGATTTGATTTGATTGATTATACACATGTACGTTAAGAATGCAAACACAAAATATTTACTGATAAGAAACATTTATGATATTACAAAATATATGTTATTTGGTTTATTATAGTCCATAATATCACTCAATTCATTGAGCTCTAGTGCTTTTGTTTAAAAAAAATAACACTTAATTACATACTTGCCATGCAAGAAGTAAAGCATGGCACGCTTGGCAACGGTAACTAGGATGGTAAGATTTAACAGTAAGGCCACCTGATTAGTTAATAGGTGTTGTGACAGAGTGCCACTCTTTATTTTAATTACTGTCATTAACTTTTTCTACCTGTCATCAGGGAGTTTCCTGTTCAATTAAGTCTCTCTCTCTTTTTTTTAAAAACCACTGTGGTATAAAAAAAAAAAAAAAGAATTATCTTTCCAACTTTTGCTCTACTTTTGGGCGACTGTGAAACGGATGGAATTGATTTCTTGTTAAAGTCAAAGCTGAATAGCCTAAAATAGAACCTCATGGACTTCCTCAGCTGAACAGCAACAGCTTCTTCCATTTGATATTTCTATTCAGTCATTTATCCTTGTTTCTGATGAGAAGCAGAAACAATGATGATGGCAGAGTCCATTCTCACTAATGATATAAATAAATATGAGCTTTTACTCAATATTACTCTCTATTTGTTCCTGTTTAATAGGTGAGCAGGATCCATTGTTCCATGAGATGTTTAATCTTGGTACATCACATAATGCTTCATTTCCTTCACTTTCATTGCTTTTTATTGACATGCAAATCAAACGAGGTCCACCTCACATGAAAAAAGGTCTTGCTGAACCCTTCCCCAGCTTCAGGTTCTTTTCATCTTGCCTTCAACTTAATTTACACATTTGAAGACACCTATTATTTTTTTGCTTTTTTATTCCTCACATGATGTCCGCCCGCCTCATTACACACAATTTCAAACCTAGATATGATTTTGTTTTCTTATATTCTGTTCTTTCATTTTCCTCCCAGTGATTGGAGTCCACCAGGATCTATCTAAAAACTTTCCTTTCAAAGCATAAACATCTACATGTTTTCATGAGCATGTAATGTCTCATCTTTAGTTCTCCAGGAAAAAACAGCTTCTCTGCTTTTATCTCTTTCCCTTTCAGGTATGATGTTGACTCTAAGAGCCCAGATCTGTCCAAACATGTGAGTACACATACTTATTTAAACCTAGAGCCACAGAAAAATGGATGCCATCCTTGAGTGAAATCTGAATTACTGGCTTGAAATGCTCTGAAAAGGGGAAAACTATTGCTTGATGGAGTCTGACTTGAATTGATGTTGGAAATGTCATGGTTTGATTTTTTCTGCATTTTGATTTTGGATGTTGCCTGAAGCACGTTTGTTTTTTCTTTTCAATGGATTAAAGCAAATCCCTTTTATTGCTTGATCATCCAAATACAAATGATTGTTTTTCTCTTTACACAATGTTGTTTTAAGATTTTTTTTTAAACAATTGTATATAATGATTATCATATAAATAGGCAATTTGTATGTCTACATTACTTATTAGTTATCCTTTCACAGTCGTTTATTTATTTTTTTTAGTTAAAGTGGCACTGCAGTGAAAGTGTAATAATTTACAGTCATTTAGAAAAGTTTGATAATGCAATGCTTTTCTCTGTTAGTCTCCATTTCAACCAATGTATTACAATACATTGCACATTATTATTTTGTTCCACTGGTATCATGTATGTCGATTTTGATCCACCAAAACTGGAAACTATGGTGCCACAAAGCATTGACAAAAGCATGGAACCAAAATAATCATTCTAGATGATTATTTGATGTATTTGGATAACAGGGATTTGCATTTTTCCATCACTTGCTTCAGTTCCACCAGTAAAGAGCTCTGGGTTTTAGTTCTGCCACAGCATGTCAATGTTTTCTGCTCTCACTTTGAACAGCACTAGGAGTGATAGGTATTTGGTACAGTGATGTGTCTTGGTATATGATGTGCTCTGTTGTTATTGTTGTCGCTGTTGTTGTTGTTGTTGCTGCTGCCGCCCAACTTTTCTGGAAGCCTGCAGAACTCAATGTAGGTCCCTGCATCTCTCTCACACTGACACTGCATGCCCACTGTCGCTCATTAATGATCTGTCTCAGAGGGAAGATGGTCTTACTTGTCAGAATCAAACAGCTGAAAGCCAAAGCGAGTCATTTCTGCGGCTCCAAACTGTTGTTGTCTCAGAAAAATCGACAATGGCCAAAATGTGAGAAAAACATTTAGACACAACGTCTTTCAGCAGTTTTTGAAACAATTTCATCATGATTGAATTTTCCAGGCACTTGTATAGTGAGTGGAACCAGTTGGCAAAACAAACCAGAGACTTTCTGGAATATAAAAAAAAAAAAAAAACAACAACCAAAAAACAATTTTGACTGATGATGAAATATTTAGTCGATTGTGCCTATTTGGGCCAAAATGAATGATTTCTGGTCTGTCTTGTCAAAAAAAGGGGATGTCATTGATCATTTTTATGCTAAGAACTATTGAGAGACTTTGTCCTGTCAAAGACAAGAAGTCTCTACAAAACAAGAAGTCTCCACAACCACTAACACTGTTGGCAATATTACTTCTTATCACTGTTTATGGTGTTTGAATCCCTCCATCTTCTCCTACTTGCCTGTTATCCTCTTTAACTCATTAAATCATCGGCTGTTTAACAGGTGAGTCATTGTCAAACAGTAAACTAATTCTTAGCAGGTCACAATAATCACAGAGGACGATTAAGTCTTGCCCACTCAAGAGGATAAAACAAACTATGTCTTTCTGTTGACTTTTTGTCTGATGATGCTGAATCCTTTTTATCCAAAAATCCACCATGGAAAATCCTAAAAGCTGTTGTGTGGTGTGATGCACCAACATCTACTGAGACAAAAGTGGATACAGGCAATGAGACATGAGACACAAACAGGAAGAACAGGGAATCTGTTATTCTCCTGACTCTTAGTATGCATGTTTGCCTCTGCGTGCAGCAAGGATTTTGTCACTGCTGAGTCAAATATCCAAATGTCTGTTTTAGTCTATTTATATACATGAGTGTAGCTAAAGTGATTTCACGTTATGAAACTTGTATTGTGGTAGAATTATGTATATTAAAAAGCCATGCATATAAAATGAATGAGCAAGAGTGCGGACAAGGATTTTATCAATACATGTGCACCTCTGTGGTAGACACAGATTTTTTAAATTTTCCTTTGACGTGGTAAAAATGGTATGCTTTTAAAAGATTACAGCCGTTTTGTTGCATTATAAAGTGGTGATTTTTTCCCCCTTTCCAGGACACCACATACTCGCCCTTGGTTAGGATTTCTTGGTGTCACGCTTTAATGTACTGGAAGTTCCTTTAGCATAATTTCTTTAAAAGCAGGGAACTGGCTTACAGCTGCATCTTGCAGGCGAGGACTTGCATTTCCTGACTACATCCGTCTTTGGTGCTTTGAAGTTTTAATTAGTAGCTGACTTGCAATGACGAAATCTGATTCCTAAAACTTGACTGTTTGTTTTTGGCCGCTGTCTTGTTAGGTTTAGGCAGTGTAACTTTTGGGTTAGGTTTAGGAAAACATCATGGCTTTTGGTGCATTTTTTCTACTGGAGAAAGCTTTTCTTCCATTTTCTAGGATAGCATTATGGTGTGTTCTGGAGAGCCCTATTTATTTGCAAATCTTGTTAGGATGAAGTTTAGAATTAAATTATTCGTGCTTAAACTTGGGTGTTATGATGGCATTTGACTTCAGTAAAGCCCAACACAACACATCTGGATTTGATGCCAGTTTGTGAAGCAGATGATTTTTTTCTACTCTGACTTATCAAGGGATACAGTTGTCTGCCAAGCGTAGGATGAAATATAATCGATCTGTATAATCAATAGCTCCTTCTAAGCCTTTAAATGTTGATGCCTCACTAAAGTTGAATGTTCTGCATGACAAAATTGTTGATGCACAAGCCAAATTATCATTAAGTTTGACTTTCCAGTGTGAATATGCATGAATGAACAAGAATCTTTTGGAGAAAGTGATGTGAATGATTTGAATTTTTGATTTGCACGATTCCAGTGAAAGTAGTACTGTGGAATATTCTTTAAGTCAGTATTTAAGGTCGATCATACCCTGATGTGTTGCTTTTTTTTTTACTTGAAATCCTCATTCCTGCCTTTCTTTTTTCTTTTCCTCTTTTCCTTTCAATGTTCCCTTCATCCCCTCCAGGACTTTTTGGGTCAGGTGTTCTGTACTCTTGGGGAGATTGTTGGATCACCAGCCAGTCGACTGGAAAAACCACTGGGGTGAGTAAGAGTTTCAGGCAGTTTTGTCATCCCCTTTGACTCCAAATGTGATTTCAAGACACCTCATTGTGTTAAAAGGGGAGATCAGGCTAAGTAAAAATGTTTTGGATGCAAGTATGCTTATTTATCCCAGTTCCACTCTATGATATAGCACAATAACTATCTTAAAGAAGCCTAATTTCATCATAGTCTGTTGATGATTTTCATACTTTGGATTCTGAGAAGCTTTAAATCAGCCAACACTACATTAGGATATCGTGTTTAGATACTAGGATTTATGTTACTGAAAGATTGGTAGAAATAGACATAGAAATAGAGATGCTAATTTAGGAGAAAAGAAACTGAGTCAGAGACAGAAGGAGAGTGAGATAAAGAGAGAGGGGGAGGAGAAGGAGGAAGAAAGGACACATGAGTGATTAAGACATAGATGTTGCGAAAAGACATTGATCAGACAAAGAAAGAGGGGGAGTGAGGATGGAGACAACACATCTACAGATGTTTTCCACAGATAATTATTGTCATTAAAGTAAAGGGGAAAAGCGCAGAGCAAAATTACCCAAATTACAGCTAGCCTCCTCCGCCTGTGCTTGCACTGGCTAAGCAGAATAGAGCGTTAATGGGATATCCTGTAATCTCTCGTTCTACATCTGCAGACACATAATTCGTATTACTTCCGAAAGAGCTACCTGTATTATTGAAAAGTTCTTGAAATTGTGAGCATCTGAACTTCAGCCACAGTTTAAAGTAACTTAGTAACTTACTTCTGGTTTTTAACCCTGAGACTGCACGAAACTAATGGAATTATTGGTGTTGCATATGATAATGGCTGTTGTGAAGAAAGTTAGTGCCTTGGATATGAATGGTTTATTAACAACTAAAAAAGTAATGAGAAATTGTATTCATTAAACATTTAATATTTGAAAAAACAAACTAATCTCATACTACAAAGTAAAAACAACAAAAATACACATAAAAACACAAGAAAACACATGAAAAATCCACAAATATTTACACTATTGATGAAATTTTGAAATTAAGAACGCTTTTAAGAATTTATTAAAAGACTTCACCATCTGTGGTGCTCTCAGGTAGTGGAACAGGGCATTCCAAAGTTGATCTGCTTCCTGGAAGGCTCTATCTCCTGTTGTGTGTAGCTTGGTCCTAGAGGGGGGATTAGACAGTGAGTGTCTGTGGAGTTTAAGTTTCTCATGTTTTTTTTAGGTGTTGGATGAGTTATGCTATGGTATGCGAGGAGACAGAATCTATACTCAATGCTCACATTTACCAGGAACCAGTGAAGGGAGTGGAGGACTGGGGTCATACAGTCAAATTTTCCTCTACTTGCCATGATCCTGGCAGTGCTGCTCTGGATGTACTAGATAGAACCTCTGGGGTCTCCTGCCAGGAATCCTGACAAGTAGTGCGTAACAGTAATCCAGCCTATTATAGCCTCTAATGAACACAGAAACTATGGCCACCCAAGTGCCTCTGTGGCTTTCTGCATCAGTTGTGGCAGATCTTGTGGATCTTTCATCTCACTGCTGAAATCAGATTCAGCAGATGGACAGGTGTCCTTTTTCTGGGGTTCCTTGTTGTTTTCTTTTTCTTGTGCTGTAACAATCTGATGAGGAAATGCTGCATGGCCATTTCAGCCACAGGCATCTGCATAGACATTTGTTGTTTCCTAATCCACAAGCTGTGTGAAAAATTAATGTATTAGAAAGAACTAATGGCAGGCTTGCCTTTAAATTCATTTAGTGAGATCATGCACTTTACAAAAAGCGCTCAAAACCTCCCTTAGCGGAACAAAAAACACACAACCATTGCATGCACACTTTGTACTGCAAGCTTGATGGGAGCAGTGAATGATAAAACAGGACAGGGAGGGGGACACATCATGCATCATGTATGGGCATTAAAATGAGCATTTATCAAGTAAAAATGCATGCTTTGTCTTGCACACTGATGATGACAAGAAGTTTGCAAAACTATTGTTCATGTGTGTATGTTCCCCCCTCTCTCTGTGTTTTTTGCTGTTGATATTAGCTGTGAAAGTATACATGTGCTCCAAGCCTCCATGTTGAGAACATGACCTTAATAGTGTTATTACAAGTTTAATATCAAACCATTTATTTCTAAACTCAGAATTTATATGATGCAGTTAGAAAAAGAAATTGAATGTTTGCCAAACTATTTATTTCTAATTTGACTCTGCAGCTGTGTGATAACGCAGCCGCTTGCCAAATTGTATTCTTATGCCAGCCTTTAATCGCTATTTAAAGACTGTAAAATAAAGCTTTCCCCCTTGTGGTGGAAACCTCTGCAGCCAAAATCTAAAACAAAACTGCAATTTTAGCTGTATCTTTTTAATATGTAGGGCAAGTCTGCCTTTGAAATACTCCCCTACTCTTTATTCTACATGGTAAAACTAAACATGTGCAACAGGTTTATTTCTGGCTGACACAGTTTAATGAATCAGATGTCCAGTCCCATTTAGCTGGCTTACAGTTTGATAAATGAGCGTGTGATTTTGGTGGATATGTGGAACAGTTTCCTCATTCTTCATCTCAGATATGAACCCCCGGTGTGATTGTGATCTGGACTGCATGTTTATGTGGACTTACACAAATGTAGATCAGCGAGTTTTCAAGTTCTACTCAAGAGGCTGTGTTGCACATTTGTCACAGCTTCTTTGGGGAGGGAGATGGTGGAGAAGGGGTTACTGGGGTGGAGAAGCAACAAACACATACACGCACACAGTGGTGCATGCTGTGATGAATACCCATGTGGTAATGAAGAATGATTCATATTTTATTGCTTGAAAATTCAAAAGCGTTTTTAATCTGAGCTGCACTGACCCAGTGGGAGAAGGTTTTAAAATATTTGTTTGTTTTTTGTGTTTCAACCTCTGCTTCCCTTTCCACCTGCACGCACCAAACATTAAACGGAATAAATCATTATTCGAGGTACCTCTGACTGCCTCGTCCTACATAAATACAGGCATTTCATCACAAATACATGGAATCACAAATACATGACAACCTCTTCTTCTGAAAAAATGCATCAACCCTCCTATGCATGAATTATTTAAAAAAAAAAATTTCTTCTATGGACATAAACTGTGATGCTTTTCTTTCATTTAATGTAATTTGACTTTTGATTTATTTAATTTATTTTTATCTATTCCATCAAAATATTTATAGGATCTTTTGTCTTCATGTTTCTGTAAAATAGATATTCTTTAAAAATATAACCATCACTGGCAGAATCCAGTGGGCCAGGCCCCCATTCACAAGACAGGCCCTTCCAAATTTCAATACTTTTAGATATCATTTTCATTTATAATTATGTTAGTTATTTTTATTGTGGTAATAAACCATCATAAGTAGAATCTGTTCCTTTATGTACTTTTTACAGCATTGAGAAAACTTGTCTCTCAAGATATTTGCAAGTCGTGTGTGTGTTTGTATATTTAGTCTATCTGTGTAATTAATAAATGGCGCAATAACTTAAAAAACATAATGTTTT
>JAOXYM010000003.1:28785580-28797530 GCA_028567055.1 Leptatherina wallacei | reverse complement strand
TCTGCCTTTTTCGGTACAGTGTATACTGTAAGTCCAAGTGTTCGCTTTATTTAAACTGTTCTAAGAGTTGCAAGAATGGGTGGGGAGCTCCTTCTCTTTGCGTCTGTCCCTTACATCGCCGAACCGGAAGTCCCTCTACCATATTACTTTTAATGAGATATTTGCAGTGGGCTCTCAGATCCTTGCTCAGTCCTCCTAATTTACACATTTCTTTACCTAAAGGTTCAATGAACAAAAACACCTTTAAACACAAAAAACTGCTTGCGGGAAAAAACAGAAACACAGTGAGATGCCTTAGTAGTGATTTAGGGTAAATATTATGTGGTAAAATTATACTTCAACACAAACTTGAAAGGGTGTTAAATTGTACAGTGACAAAAGTGCTATACTTAGACAGAGCTTCCTCTCATTAAAAGCAACTTCTAAATGTAAATCCAGTCTAATGCCAAATACTTGTCCCCCTGCATTCTCTAATTAATATAGCCAGAGTGATTATGTGGTGAGTTGCATCAACAAGGCAATCAAATGGAGAAGAGAGAAGTCCAGCGGTACCATTGGCAAAGAGCTTTTAGAAAAGAGGTAAATGTGTCTTAAAGCTTCTCACCGATAACAATTGTATTTTTAATATTATTATGACAACCATGTTTTTTTTTCTCATGAGCAGAATGTCAGTTTCAAAAAGAAGAATTTTGTAGGCAATAAACTGAAGGAACTACTCCAGTTAGCTTTCAGAGCAGCGCAAAGTTTATCCGTCATTAGCTGCAGGACTAATTTACATGTTCACTCATACTTGCATATGACATGATGCAACAGCAAATAGCTGCATGTGTTAAAATCATGAGCTGATTGTTTGCTTGGAAACTAAATGTCATAAACAGATGAGGGTTCTTAGAGGTTTAATTAAGGCCAAGAGAGATGGGGATAAGGGTTGTAGAGCTTACTCCACATCTCTCTAACATCAGCATTGGGTGGCCGGGTCCAACGATCTGATAATTACATGATGCCACTTGATTGTCAGTATAAATATAAAGATATCATATTGTCCAAACAACCCTTTTCTAGCCTGAATCTTTGTTAATTATGTTTGGTTGAAGGAACAGAAGATTATGGCTGTATTAACTGAGTTAATCACAGGTCTGTGATGTGGAAAAAAAAAACTCTGGTTTGCATTTGAATTAAATTTTCTAAACACTAATTCTTCATGTGAGCTCCACACCTGCAGATTCTGCTTTGGACAATTCTTTCTGCACCACTGAACATTGGTCTTTTTCAGAGTAATCTGTTACAGAGAGGGCCCTAGGGACTCTGGGTTGGAATGAACTGGTGAATGAAAAATATCCTTTACAGTAACCTAAAGGCTGAAACTTAACTCAGTTTGGGTTTTTTATTGTTGTCGTTTTTAACAATAACACTGCCTCTGTGCATATCTGCAACTGGGCTGAATTTACACACTTCCTTAGGCTACGACTCTATGGTTTCAACGCCTAATTGCTCTTCCCCACATCCCCCTGAAAATCTGTATGTTTTATGTTACTGAAATTTCGAGCTTCGAGTCTCAACACTCAGTCAAAGTTAAAATTCATAAAGTTTGTGAAATATTAACTAAAATGCATTATTTAAGGGATTAAAACCACATTAAATGATAATATTCCTCTTCTTGGCATATATGCACCACTTCACCTGAAACTTATGGTAACAGGTGGTGTTTGGACTCAATCGCAGCACACTGACAAGCTGGCTCAGTTCTCAATATGATTTTTGACAGACAACAGATCAGAATGAAAGGAGCAGAAGAAAAATACCAAACCAGGTCAAACTCCAAGCAGGCAGAAACCTCCAGAGGGAACAGGCGGGACATAGACGGAGAGGATGTATCCGAAACAGACACAATCGGCAACAGATGATCAAACCAGAGAAAAGGGCTGGTGCAGCAAAACCAACATAACAGAGATGTTCACATCCTTTTTTGAAAGTCCAAGTTGAGTCGCAAGTCACTTTTAGTTGCAATGAGTGATCCGCCATGCGACGCCTGCCGTCTGGTCTGCGTAGAGGAATTTAAAATCTGCAATCACCCTTCATCTACCAGCATTTTGTAACAGCACTGATCTTTAGCTTAAACTGACAAATGCTCTTGATTGATTGCACGTTTCTGTGACGTTATGTCAGTGTTACTTCTGGGGAAATTACAGCACACAACAAAGAGAGCAGACGGGAGGTCAGAAACAGATGATCATAAAAAAAAAAAAGATTGTTCACAAGTCTTAAGTCTTGAGTCAGAGTTGAGTGTCAAGTCACTGGAAATGCGATTTAAGTGTGACTCGAGTCTAGGTCCCAGTATAAAGTCCCTTTGTCTGCAATCTGAAAAGGAGTGAATGAACTGGGAAAGCTTAGGCTACGTTTACACTGCAGGTCTAAATACTTGATATCGTTGCATGGTCGTTCACATTATCGTTTCAATGCGATTTTCATCACACTTGAGTGTGAACGGTACGTGGCCCTGAAGTGACACGCATGCTTAGAGGAAAACACAACCTCGAGCAGTGTGTAGTGTTTATGGAAGTAAATATGGATTCTTAATGTGTGTGTGTGCAATTTTGAAGTACTTGCACAGTTGGAACTGACAAAATGATGCCCAATTGATGAATGAAGGAGACTAAGTAAAGGGAGAGCACAAATGTTAACAATGGTCTTTTGTGCAGCAGTGGATGCTACCGTTATCCGCCATGAATCGATATTGCCATGTTCCCTTTCCACAGGTGCAGAATTGTGACTTTTTCATGCTGTTCGGACTGTCTGGTAAAAACTGGTATGAGCAAAAAGTCTGAATTGAGCTGCTGTGTGAACGTAGTCTTATACACTGTTTGCTTGGTGAGTGGACAACTAATGGTGTACAAGCAAGCTAAGCTGATGAGATAGGCTTGACTGGCAGGCAGAGTGGAAAAGTACTGGGAGATACATTGAGCGACGAGTAGAATTGTGACTCTTAATGTGACATTTTTAAAATCTTTTAAGTCTTTTAGAGTCCTACTTAAATTTAGAGTTAACTTCTCTGAATGTGAACTACTTTTGGCTATACACTCATAACTTTTATATCATCTGCAATGCCCGAGTCATCAGACTGTAGAATGAGAATCGGACCTGACAGCGCTTAGACCTGCATGTGATCCTGAAGTGATCTGATAATGAAAGATGAGTTAAGTCAGCTGCTCCACAACCTGGTCCAGACGCAGTGAAATGTCTTAGAAGAACTCACTTGGTTAAGTTATTGATTTAATGCCCATGTGGACACTCACATTTGTACTCTGCCATAAACACAGACCAAAAACATTTTGTTTCATGCTCGGATTTGTTACAGTCGCCCTGGAAAGTACCCACTTTAATGCTTTACTTGTCATTGTCATCCTCAGATCTCTTTTTACAAACACTATAAAGCATTTTGCTGAACATTTTTTTATTCCCAACATGTGTAAGGGAATTTACACGTATACTGTATTGTCGGTTATCTTGAAAAGAAAGGATTAAACACAGTTTGAGCATTTGATTACGTGGTTTTAAACTGGGTTTAATCCTTTCTTTTCAAGATAACCCAATTCTCTGAATTTAGCCTGCATAAATTGCCATAAAACATGCCTGCTACAAGCACTTATTATCATACTCCGACAACAGTACATACGTTTAGTTATCAGCAGAAGAAACACTTTCAGAACCCATTCTCTGCTTTCAAAAACATGCGCATGAGAATTTGATTTGTTTTAATGGCAGCCAATAATCACCATTTCAGCTCTTAAGTGCCCCCGCTCACTAAAGGTGCTTTTGCATCTTTGCTTCCTACTCAGCTTAGTTACGGTGTGCCATATATTGCCTGGAGATTAGTTGTCATTGCCATTTAAGACCAAAGCTGTGGAGTGGGATGGATTAGGAGATCTGTGGGTGGGAAATGATCTTGAGATAAACCCAAACACTGGCGCAGCTTGAAGACAATTCACTAAAAAACATGGAGCACATGACATTGACTTCATTTTATCTCTAACTTATAAGAGTTGTGCTCTCTTGCTCTAATTGTGCGGGAGTATTTCCCAACTGACTTGAAGAGTATTTCTCAGTGATAAACATTGACATGCATGGCAGCCTATATAAGCAAGCAGAATCTATTATACAACACAAAGAGGCAGTTCAATGCATAAATAAATTAGCTAGCATCTGTCTCCAGATGGTTTTTCTGTGATGGCGAGGACAAACTCAAAGCCTTAAGGGAAATAAGTGGAAAAGATGTCAGCTTTTGCAATGAAGCCATCTTGGTTTTCAGGAATCTTCATCCAACGTCCCCTCTGGTGGGAATTTGCAACAGATGTTTGTCTATAAGGTTGGTGGCAGGCATTCCTGTCTTATCCTTATCTAATCTGGAGTGTTGATTTTCCTTATTGGTGGACAGTGACTGGAACATGAGAACGAGATGCAGGAGTGTGAACAGCATTCAGTTCACTTTAATTGAACAATGTCTTTAAATGCTTATTCCACCTGGACGAGTCGAACGCGACAGAATAAAGTTCTATTTTCTGATTAAGAAGATAATGTTATCACTCTGCTGGATGGGGTCACTGAAAATAACACACAGGACCATCAACTACACGGATGAGTCATCCACCCTACTTCACCACAGCCGGCTCTTCACTTGTAAATGAGCACTTGCTGTCTGCTGGAAGTCAATTAATGTCAGAAAAAGGTGATGATGGCAGCCCACCTTTTAAAATGAGATGTCCATCTCCTATGCATGAAGTGATCATTATTAATTATAAGATCCACTCTGAAAATGTCATCTACATGTGGTAACTGTTGAATGACAGGACATGAAATGCTTTGTGTAGGTAAAGCAGAAAAATGTTCCATCAGCAGCTAAGATTACATTGGTATTTGTCATGGTTTAGGTTAATTAATTGCTTTAAATCAATCAAATGATATGTTTCCCAGTAGATTGAGGGATAATGTACACTTGGATCATTTTCAGTCGTTTAAATAAAGTATTGTATGGTGTACGAGAATCCATGGTGGGCTTAGTCTGACTGTCAGAGGCAGGATTCTGGAAACAGGGCTTCATTATGTCCATCATTAAATCAAATTCGCAGTTTGTTATCAAAATGTATACTTTAGATACGCTGAATATGTACTGTAACATGGCCTTAGATGGATTCATAAGATTCATAAGACACACCTAGCCATTAAATTTGAATGGGTTGGTGTTTCCAAACTTCTGCCTACAGTTTGTGTACGTCATCACTGTTTTGCACTAAAAAGGAAAAAACAAATGGGCTTCTTTCTCTCCTTACATTAAAAATAGCAAATGAATGATCTGCTCTGTGGGTGCAAATTTATTCAATAACTTTTTCTTTTTCTTTTTTAAACTCTAGTTGAACTTTTTGCTCACACTTCTACTTTTATCCTTCTGCGGTTTACAAGAATGACGCCCACCTGAATCTTTTTTAATATTAAAGTTAGAGGGATGCATTACATCTGCACTTTGTGAAAGACTGAATCACCAAACACTATAATGATGCCCTTTAAAGGTTGTACTCTCTCTGTAACCTTCTTGTCCTCCTCCCTCTGGTCAGACCTCTCATTTTTCTGTGCTGATCTCTAGTAAGATTTTTATTCTCTCAGTTGACCTGTTGCTCTGACTCAATCAATGCGAAGCCGTTGTTTGGTAGAGTGCTCTTCTGGAAGGCTTCCAGCACAGTTTCACTTCCCGATTATGTGGAAGGAGTCTGAATATGCACAATGGCCGTTGACCTTAGACACAAGTTTTGGTGTTGTAAGCTTCTTCTCTCTTAAACTCCTGTTTAACCCCTTCCTGGCTACAGCAATGTTTAAATGTTAATTAATATTTAACTTTTTGTATTTGATCCAGAAATTTGAAGCCTAGGATTTGATATGAAATATCATCTCTAATCCAATTAAACCATTTGAATGCCATAAGTGCATCCTTTTATGTTCAAATAATAAGTCTAATCCTTTATTTAGTTAAACAGTTAAACATCAAAGGATCCAAGTAGATAGTAAATTAATTTGGCTCATCACACTGTCATAACAATTAATAAACTGGTATTTTTGCAGAGGCACAGTTTTATCTGGAGATTTGAAAAAAAGAAAATGCATAGTTTTTCCCCTTGCTTCTATCCTTTGCAGTTCCTTAATCATTTTTCTGTCTCATACCTCATAAATAAATTAAGCTGAGTTATCCAGAGAAGATTTGTTAATTGACTTGACTCTTAGACTCCCCCTAGATTTCTGTAATTTCAGGTTCTCATCACTGGATAAAATCTTTGTACGCATATGTGTGTGCTAGTGTGGCTCTTTATGATTTGAGTGTAATTTCTCGGCTGTTGAAATGTCTTCCTTGAAGAAACAAGCCCCTGTCTTTCAGTGTGTCTTTTCATGCAAACTTTGTTAATACACAACCGTCCTTTGTCATATTGGAAGTTTAAGAGTGTACCTTGTAAGTCTTTGAAGCATTGAGTTAATGGATAGGTTACATTATGCATGCACTGTTGCTTTGATTCTGCAGTGTTTCTGATAAAAAAAAGAAGACGACAATAACAGATGTCCTTTATTTCTGCCATCTAAGGTTATTACGAAAAGAGCTTTCTAATTTCCCAGTTCAAAGAATAAAACTTACTAACTGCCTGAGACATTTATTGGATGCGGTTCTATGAGGAACAGTCATGTGTGAGACCCTCAGGAGGAACTTTCCACAGCTGAGGAAAAAAAAATAAGTCTGACTTTTTTTCTTTTTTTTTATCTTTTAAACCAATAGAAATGTCCAAATGAAATCTCATCTGATAATTTTCATTTACATCATCCAATATTCTCCCAATAAATGAGACAGATGTGGGTTTTAGCATGCCCAGTCAAAAAATAAGGGATTTTATTCAGCAGGAATCAGATTGCAGTTTATCACCACCTGATGTGTTTTCCCGTCTTCGTGTTTTACCAGGAAAAGGAATCATTATAGCAAAATATGTTTCCTTTTTTTGTCTTTTTACCATTGTACAGAGAGCAAAGAGCTTTATAAATGTTGCAGATTCACCTACAGATTAATAAGTAAAGTTAAAATTATTGGTATTGCTATTTTTTAAAATGATAATAATGGATTAGATTTACATAGCACTTTATTGCTAGCGGCACTCAAATCGCTTACATTGAGTCCATTATTCATCCACTCCTCATTCATACTTGGTGATGGTAAGCTACGTGTGTAGCCACAGCTGCCCTGGGGCAGATTGATGGAAATGTGGCAGCCAGTGTGCGCCTACAGCCTCTCCGACCACCACCGACTCATACTCATCCATACACCAGCGATGCAGATGCTGGAGGCAAGGAGGGTGAAGTGTTTTGCCCAAGAACACACCGACTGTGGTGGGAGCTGGATTCAAACCGCCAACCCTATTGGACAACCCGCTCTACCACCTGAGCCACTGCCGTCCCAACAACACTTTAAAAACACTTTTAATCATAAATTCTTCTAGAATAAGATCAGGATGATGATGGAGACACATCCCCTGTGTAAATGCCGCCTCTGCCTACAGCCCTAACACATCTTTTGCAGTGCAACAGTTTAAGCTGGAGCATGTCTCAATAACAACCAGTATAAAACATTAGCAAGTATTTTCAGACATTAAATCACCCCCAAAACACAGTTATGGTTAAAAGCCTGGTCCATTGTGTTAATGTTGCTATAGTGGCTTTGCTCTGCAGCTACTATGGAGTGCAGCTTGTCAGCACAGCACACCACCATTTGCTTCAGTCAGACTCATTGTTCTGCTAGTTTTAGCTTCTTAGTTGCCCTGAGATAATGGCCTATTTCTGAGGTAGGGAATTTATCCAGTGAAGGAAGAAATGAGTGGAGACAGATGTAAATATGGAGTCATTTGTCTTTTGAAAAGCTGTGTGTTCGAGCCTGTGGCTGACAGGGTGCCAAGTGCCTGTAAGTGTGTTTTTAAGACTAGAGGTGCTAAAAAAAAAAAAACGCTCGCACTTTCGTGCATCAGTCGCCCATGCGACCGGAATGTTTTTTTCCCACCTAACAATCGATTGGAGTCTTTCACTGTCTGTATCAAAGGTCTCCATCTACCTCTTAAAACACTCAAACCTGACAGCGGTGCTAACAGCACTTTCTCACACAGCTGGAGAGCACTCTATCCAGGCTCTTGACCCGAGCATGTTGTGTGCAAAACCTAAAACCCTTAAGGGAAAAGTGTCACGCTTCTGTGGAAACGGGGACTTGCTGCTAGAATTTCAATGTTAACATTTAAATTGCAACTTCATGGCAGTTCCTTTTGGCCTCATTTAATATCTCTGTCTTCTTTGGAATACCTCGGTCTATTTGCGCTTTTTTTTTTTACTTTACAAGAGACAATATGATTTCAAGGTTTACAGTTATGAGTTAGAATTCGTTGGAAACGGCATTTTCCTGAAAGCACGGTGGTGCATGGACATTAAAATCTTTGTCTGAAATGTTGTTGTAGTTAAGACTGCCTTCAAATTTTACCTTGAAATTGTTAAGGGAAGGGAAATGGTTGTTGCTTTGGTAATCTAAAGGGTCACACATTCATCAAGGTAATCACTGTCGGTATTACCCAAAGCTCACTTTTGGTTGCCCAAGCAAAACCTTAAAGCTCAGATAATTGCCAGAATCAAATGTAACAGAAAATAAATTGAGAACATTATCAAATAGAAGTAATGTTGCCATACAGTGGGGCTCTAAGACCTCATTGAAAAGTTTTGTTAACGTCATGTAAAATATTTCCGATTCAAAAGGTGGTAATCAAACTGAAGCAAATATGTGGCGATGTACACGAGAATGCAAAACTTCAGATCTGCTTGTGTTGTATTCTCCTCCTTAAGCAGCATTCAGCTGACACCCAAGAAGATTTGACTTTAGGCTCTTCACCTTACTGAAATAAGAAGTGACTTGCAGCCACCTTTAATCTGTTATTAATATATCGTTGCCTCAAGTTTCCTGCAGTACATTACTAAGATAATGAGTGGTAGCTTGTTATACATGTTTTATCACTCTAATCATTATTCAAAGCAAAATTGGATTTTTCTCTGCATTAAATAATGACTAGTTTTCTAAAGAACAGTGCATGATATTTTAAACCACTTCATGCAAAGTGGATCTGTGGTATTCATAGCACAAGCCTTGTTCAGTGAGCGATTGAAAAGTAACTTCGACACGTACAGAATTTTCTGTTCTTGTTGTGTTTTAATTTCAAGTGCCTGTGAGTGTGCATTTAAAATCTTTTCATATTTCTGCTTTAAATGTGCTTCTTATGCTTAACAATAAAACGTGATTTGGGTTTAGACTTTTGAACTCATCTGCACTGATGTATCTCAGAAAAACGGGTGGTTGCACTCTGTCTGTCACTAGTTTTTCCCCATGCTGACCTCACAAATGTGCACCCACTGGGGTTCTGGGAGAATGGCACTTATATGGTGAAAAGTTCACTTCAAAAATAAACAGATAAACAAAAATCTTTTGACTTTCCTCTCCAAAAATCCAACCCTCCTCTCCTGTTGTACTTTCAATGCAATGGTTCTTAAACTTCTTAAGCCACGACCCCCAAGATAACATACGCTGGTGTTCGTGAGTTATCCACAGATTTTTATCTCAAGTTGTGTTTTTATATTGATGTTTCAGTTGAAGAGACAGAAGTCAGAGTTTATGTTTGTGCAGAGAGAGGTGGGGAGGAAGGTGGGGGTGTGAGTGTAATGTTTGTTAAAAAGATAGGATGATCGGGTGTGTTTTCTTGAACTTAAACTTAGATGCTTTGTCCTTGTGTGTGACGGTTTGTGGTTTTATGTTTAAAAAATTATTATGTAAAGCACTTTGCACTGCTTTTGTGTGAAAAGTGCTTCATAGATCAAGTTTGATTTGATTTGATTTAATGTGTTAAAGAATGTAACATGCTAATTTCACAGCTTAATCTCTTTGCATTAACACCTGAATTTTGACAGCCCTAATGAAGATGACAAATTTGATAAATGTGGGCAATATATATATATATATATATATATATATATATATATATATATATATATATATTTACAATGATCTGTGCTGATCCTCTGAAATGATCTTGGGACCCCCATGGGGGTCAGGATCCCCAGTTTGAGAACTACTGCTTTAATGAAAAGTGATTGAGGTTGTATACCTCAGAGTCACCAGGTCATCTGAGCTTATCTTAAACCATCAGGCTTTGCATTTTACGATATAAAACCCAAATATTCTTGTTTTTTAATTTTTTTAAAAGTTACACGACATTTTTTTTGTTTTGTTTTGTTTTGGATTTTCTTTTGTACCATCTCAACTTTTGTGCCAATGTCGCTATCACTCAGAGCAGTGCACGTCATGTTTCTGTTCTTTTCAACCAGCAAATTGGTAGATTTAACAACATGTCAGATCTGTGTACTTGCTTCTATTATCTTCAAAGTTCTTTTTGTCAAACCTAGTACCTTTTTTAAAAAAATAAAATAAAATAAATTGAGAGTACGGCCTGAAAAAAGCTGTTTATTGTGTAGGCACACGTCTCAGCTTCTACTCTGCAGTCACTTACAGAGGGCAGCCATCAAGAGAACATGTAATTGAGTTGTTTGTACATGTGCAGTGTTGTGGTTACACAGACAGAAGCTGTGTGTGTGAGATGAAAGAGAGAGGGAAGACTTTGTGACTTTCTATTTAGCCATCATCTTGTCAGAAAAAACATCCATAATAACACTGTGGTTAACAAGTGTCAGCCTCTCTTATTGCTTATTTCTCATGAAACATTAAAGTCTGTCGCATTGAATTTTTCACCTACCAGTGCAAAATGACTGTAGAATTTCTCACTGATGAATACTTGTCTTTCTTTCAATTTACAACTGAACCTGTTAAATGTATCTATCTGTACAAAATTGTGTTCGATATCCATGTTTTTTTACGTAGAATTTTGAATCATATATAGCTGTTACCGTGGTAATGATTTATTGGAACAGATTTCCATATTTTAGATATTTTTCCACAACTTGTCTTCTCCAAATACATGAATTCCATTTTCCAGGGTATTACAATTCAATTCCACTTGTCATCCTGGGGGGACTGAAGGGTTGAGGGGATTTAGTTTCATTTCTCAGTTGTTTGAACACAAGAATACTAAACACACAGGCATTGCCGAGACATACAAGCAAATATGTTTCCAGTTTTATAATTGAAGGGTATTAAGATTGTAAAGAGAGAAGAGCAAACCAAAAGTAGCACACAAAACTCAGAGAGAGAAAAAGAAACATTGTGGGGGCTTCAAAGACCTATGCCAGCTTTTGATGATGTTTCTGATTTTCCTGCCTTGCCATCTTCGTTTTCTTTTGAAACTGTGATTTGATCAAAATGAATTAAAAAAAAAGTGAATTAGCAGATAAGGTCAATAGGCTTTTCATGATACCACAGGAAAAGGATTGATGGTAAAGATTTGAAGATACTGACACTCTTATTTCGCTCTTGAAAAGGCACTTCAATTTTCACCACCCCCACCATAAAAATTATGCATCACAAATAGATAGTAACACCAAAAAGACTTAGAAAAGCATAATTGGATATTTGCTTGAGAAGGCAATGAAAGTTTATTTGTATAGCAAATTTCATGTACAAGACAATTCAAGGTGCTTTACATAAAACAGTAGAAGCATTACAGCGGGGTGCAGAAGAAGCATTAAGAAGTACATTAAAAACAAACTTTTAAAAGAAATGAAATAAAAACAGAAATAAACTCAAGATAGGATGGATAAAATTCAAAAAAATAAAAGTTAATTATCAGTTGTTTTCATAAAAGATGGCAAATAGAGAAGTTTTTAACCCTGATTTAAAACTGCTGAGAGTCTCAGCAGACCTGCAGCTTTCTGGGAGTTTGTTCCACATGTGAGG
>JAOXYM010000003.1:28757301-28767768 GCA_028567055.1 Leptatherina wallacei | reverse complement strand
ATATATATATATATGTATGTATATATATGTATATATATATTCTGAATAAATCTGAGTTATGAACTCTGAGCTGTGAACTAAGGTTCACAGAATCTATGAGAACTCCTTTGACGCTGCTTGTAAAAAATTCTGAGATTTCTTTGTGGATCAAAAATGACTGGTCTTAAGCATTGATATAAGTATACACATACATTGACCTAAGCAGAGACATGCAGTATGTTGGAGAAGATCTAATAATGTATTTTCATCAAGCAGTGTTCAGTAACTGCATCCATTTATTGACCCAAAGCAAGCTGTAAATATAAAAGTAGGGTAGAGGAGAAGCTCAAACAGCCAACATAAATAATACTGTAAATAACTTATGATACAATTCTTCTTCCACTACTCATCCCCACATTTTTACTCATACCTGCAGGACAGTGCCACTATGCAGTTCTGTGCCAACAAGCT
Organism: Leptatherina wallacei; assembly: GCA_028567055.1. Lineage (NCBI taxonomy): Eukaryota > Metazoa > Chordata > Actinopteri > Atheriniformes > Atherinidae > Leptatherina > Leptatherina wallacei. The sequence goes on along the minus strand of JAOXYM010000003.1, from coordinate 28,767,318 downwards.
GGACAAAAAGGACTTTTTTGGCAAGTCTGACCCATTCATGGTTTTCTACAGAAGCAACGAGGACGGAACGTAAGTACATCATAGCATTTTGCTTTCTCTCTCCAAGTGTTTGACATAAAACAGAAGGGCCCTGATTACGGAGATCCTAATTAGTGAGCGCAGATTTGCGTGTGCCGCAAATAAATTGAGCCTGTTGTGTTTCCATGATTTGCGAGTGCAAACAGCCTTATTTAAATGAGGATTTAGCATGCGCAATTGATTCACTGTGTAGAAGGAGAGCAAGAAAGGAGCAAAAAAAAACCATGGAACCAGGAAGGATATGGTGTAAAAGTATCCATAACAAAGTAAATCTGGTGGCTATACTAACCAGATTTCTTGCTTAACTCAATCTGCTTTTGATGTCTGAAACTAACTCACTTTGTTGTCTACATGCTTCACATTAAAGACAAAATCTGGTGTCCAGCCCTTATATGAAACAACTAATTCTGCCACCAGCCCTCGTTTAACAAACTCTACTAGCTTTTCACTATATAGGGCACAATTTGACACTATGGCACGGCGAATGTCTTGTGATTGCACATAATCTAATGAGATGTAGTCCAGAGTGGAGTTAACAACATTCAACAAAGGCAGCATTAGACGCAGTTTAGCAGGCATCTATTTTAAAGTAAGTACATTTTTGTTTCTATAGCACCTTTCAAGATAAAAATCACAAAGTGAATCTCCATAAAACACAAAAAAACACAGGAAACAAATAAAACTAAGCAAAAGCAAGTTTAAAAAGATGCTTTTTAGCTCCTTTTTAAAAGGAATCACAGAGTCCGCTGATCTCTGGCTGAGAGGAAGGGAGTTCCAGAGCGAGGGAGCCACTGCTGCACATGTCACCTTTGATTTTCAGCCGTTTGCTTCACAACCAGCAGACCCCAATAACGTGATCACAGGGGCCCGCTGACAACGTAAGGCTGAAAAAGGTCACTGATATGAACTGGTGCTTGATCATTTAGAGTTATATGTTAAAATCTGAGCATGTATCCATTTCACACCCCAGCCGTAATTTCCCATGAAAATATAAATATCTTCAGGAAAGGCTGTAAAAGAGTCAATTAAAACAATTAATAAAACACTGTATCTTCATTTTCTGCTACCAGGAGAAAAAAAACAACAAAAAATAACTAAACAAAATGTCATTTTTACTCAAGCATACATAATCTCATATGTGGTGGCTCTGGCAGTTGTGTCAGCTTCAAAATGTTTTCAAGCTTTTTTGAGTCTCTTCTATCATACATAACAGGAGGGGAAATGGATTTCATAGCCCTGCTACAAGTATCTGTTTTTGGGGTGCCAAAGGGGGTGTTAATTAGAGGTTTGTAAGGTTAAAGAAGTCACACAGTGTTAAAAAGCTTGAGGCACTTGGTAGAGCACAAATAGCCTAATCCAAGGCTTTGGGTAAAACGACTAACAAACCAGTGATACATGTTGCTTTCTGAAAGGACATTTGGGCGGTATTTGCTCTGTGAAACATTTCACACATCAGAAAAATCCATTTGCAGGTCATTGTCACATATGTTGTCAAGGGAAAGGATTTAAAAGCCAGACTGGAATATTAAATTAATCTCCCTGGTCTAAAACACAGGCCAAGCAGAAAACAAAGACCTATTTAAAACAACTCTCCTGTCACCGTAAGATATGACTGTAGGATTTGCCTGTCTTGTTTCCTCTATCTTTTCAATTGCATACTCCTCCCTTCATCTGTTTATTTCTCCCTCTCTCTCTTTCTTACCGTTTCTGTCTTGCATAAGTAAAAAGGAATCTCTTCTTCTTCTTCTCTTCTCTTTGCTAACCTCTATTCTCTTCTGGCTCCAGGTTTACTATCTGCCACAAAACAGAGGTGGTGAAAAACACACTGAATCCAGTGTGGCAGCCTTTTGCAATCCCAGTACGAGCACTCTGCAATGGAGACTATGACAGGTACAATGCAACATCCTCCTTTTCTGCATTTTTCTGGTCCATAAAACTGCTGTTTGCCCATTCACTGCTGAACTTGGCGTTATTTGCTCCTCTATTACTACCGAATTAATGACACATAGTAAGACACACACCATGAATAGTCAGTAATGTTAGCTCCAAAGACATCTGCTCTTACTGATTTCTGTTGGCTCAATATTTCGACTGCTGCCATGGCCCTTATTAGTGTCTCTCTGACTGATAAAGTGCATTCTAAGTACTGCGGTTATTCATCCTGAACATATATAAAAATAATTTAACCAGAACAAATCAATATCAATTCAGCATGGTGCAGTGTTAAGCCTCCCATTATTTGCTCTGCCACATTATCTCAGAGCAACCATGTGCTTCGTACATCCTTTTGTATCGATTTGAGCTAAAATACCTGCCAGACACAGGTTAGCTTTTCTAATCCCACTTCCCTCTGTTCTCTTGTATTTCAGCAATCAATCCCTTTCTTCTTAGAGACAATTAAGAGTGAAAAATGAATCGGAAACACAAAAATATAGCATATGTCAAAAGTTTGGACATGTGCTAATTCAAAATGAATTGGTATGTGTCCAAACATCTGACTGGTACTCTTTGTGTGTAAACCTCTTCCTTGAAATACAAGTGTCCCATTACAGCTCAACAGCCGTACAGCGTTTCCTGCCAAGTTCATGGTAAAGCTGTGTTCACTGAACTGAACTGTGTCAAAAGCACATGTAGAATATGGAGCAGGATCTACTGGCAGGAATGTAGGGTAATATCTTCTAGTGTTTTCACAAGCATATTATGAAATCAAGAATCCCTGAGAATAAATGGGTACATACTCCAGGTTCATCTCCTTGGAGTGTGCATTTTGCATCGCCAAATTTCTACAACAGCTCTTGGCAAACATAAGAAACCCTAGATCTAAAGTGCTTCACATTTTTCTCATTTCATGCTGACACATTTACCAGGGAAGGCTGTGGAAAAGCAACCCAAGGCAAATTTGTTAATATAGCACATTTGATATATACAGCAACTCAATGTGCTGATGTTAAAGGGACACAGTGTAACCTTTGGCCACTAGGGGAAGCTAAACCTGTAACTTCCCACAGGCCACACGGCACTGTCGCAAAGTTAAACAGTTTCCATCCATTTTTTGGAATCGTGTTTGCAGACCACTTTGATCAGCTGATAGCAAAGTAAATCAGATTAAGGAATTTTTCAAAGGATTCTTCACCATTGAAGGATAGGGCCCTGGCGGAGGTATGTGACTGAGTGCTTCTAGTTATATATGTATCCATTTTATCTCCCAATTATAAGAAATTGTTAGCATTAGCCCTTAGCTTATGGGACATCACAGCATATGAAAACCATAAAATCAAATCAAGCCAGTTGCTAATTTTTATTAGATGAGCTTCAACTAGCCGCATATAGACACAGACGTGTACTGCAACGTTCTGCAGCTCATCAGGTACTTACTGCCATTGTTTTAAAAAATCGCTGGCTGAAAGACGTGAAAAAGTTCAGCACATTTTGGTACGTTTGTACAACAGGCACCTCTGGAGCGATCCCTTTCCCACTTTCTCATTCTGTCCTCCTCAGACACAGTTTTCACCTTCTTACTTCGTTCAGCCATGACAAACTTTAGATCGAAGAAGAGGAAAAAATACCGCAAAGCAGAGCCCTCTGTGTTTATAGAGCGGGAGCGTAAAGCAAAGCGCTGCAGGTCACATGATCCCGTGAGTGCTGGATCCCCAACTGCAAAGTTGCAATGTCTGGTTTCCGAATAGGGCAGCTGCCTCGGCGCGCCGACACGTGTCAAACACTGTATATTGACCCCAGAAATCATCCATTATTCACATTAGGCTAAAATTTGGGTCAAAAGTTACACAGTATCCCTTTAAAGAACATTGCATTTAACCTAATAAAAATTGTATGCCCTTCTTTTTAATATTTCTAAGGGTTTTGCTTAAAAGGGCAGACTTATAGTAAAAATCATTTGGTCCTCATCATCCTTTAATATAATGTACAAAAAGCCTCAAATGAGCAACACATTACATATTGTTACTTATTTAGCAAAATCTAAGCCAAAATCAGAAGCAGTGTGTGAATAATTAAGTAGATCCCTGCTACGTCCAAATTAAGATGGTAACAAGCAGCCATGTATTGCTAATCAAATCTAATCGATAAATTGATGGAAAGCAAGTATGAGTGCCTCCATAAAAGCAGACTTTGGTCAGTTTTGGGGGTTTGGAGCATTCAGGTTTGTGATAGCACAATACCAAGAGGAAAAGACCACAGCAATGAAGCAATTGTTATAGCCCTCACCATCAATCTGGTAAAGGTCACAAGGTCTTTTTCTGAACAATGTGGAGTCCATAATTCCACAGTGACAAAGTTCAAAGGTGGAAAACATTCAGGAGAGATGCCAATGTTCTCAGGAGTAGACATCCCTGCAATTCACCCCAGGGTCAGTCTGTGCAATAGTCAGAGAATTTTAAAAAAAGAAAAGAAAAGAACTGCATCTCAGACTCTACAGGCCACAGTTAGCCTATTAAATTTTAAAGTTCATGGCAGTACTGTTAGAAAAATACTGAAGTATGACTTGTTTGAAAGATTTGCCAGAAGAAAACCTTTTCTTTCCAAAAAATAATTTGGCATTGCATTGAAACAAACCCCAAGACTTCTGGAACAATGTTGCTCAATATGGACAGCACCACATTTTGCACAAACTAAACACAGCATTAGCATTTAGCCTTACAGAAATGTGAAGAATAGAAAAGAACAAAACCTTGGGCATCCATCAGTGATTGAATATAAATTCCTAAGTGGACTAAAGTATTCTAGAGTCCAATGTGAGACATCTGCCAAGCAGATTAAGACTGGTACTAATGGGCTCGTGCAAGAGGACAATGTTCCAAAACATGCCAGCAAATCTTCAACAGAACAGGGCTGCAGCGGTCCAGTGAAAGTCCAGACCTCAACCTGATTGAAATGCAGCGGCAGAACTGCACAAAAACATACTTCAATGAATTGATGCAACATTGTTAATAAGAGTGGATCCAAATTCCTCCATAACCATGTCAGACTCAGATAGTGTCATATGATAAACTATTACTTTAAGTTATCGTTGCTAAAGGTGAGTTCTTCATTTTAAGACCTGGTAAGGAAAAGATCATTTTATATCCTGCTATATAAAATATTTGAATTCAAAGATTGTATAGTTAACTTTTCACATGGCCACACATCCTACACACCTTTTTGTTCAAAGAAAAAAAGTCATAATTAAGCAGCAAGTTTGATCCAATGAAAGTTGCAAATGTTTATGTATGTGGGCCATCTAGCTCAGCAACATCCATGAGGCGTCTGTTTTTCTATCGATCACTTTACAAAAATAACTGCTGTGTTTCATTTGCTTAGAATGGGCCATTAATTCTTCTACTAGCCGTGGGTCCACATACATGGCAGCTGCCATATTTGCCAAAATATTTACTCTCTCCCACTGAAAAAACAATTCTGTGCTTGACTTGAGAACGCTCTGAACTTAAAAAACTACTTTTAGAATCATTGCTATATCACTCTGTACCTTTAATGTAGCTGCACACACACACACACACACACACACACACACACACACACACACACACACACACACACACACAATGTAGTGTATCTGTCTTTGTTTTGTTTTTTCCAGTCTCTCCCTATAACACAGGGAGACAGTAATTGCATTACTCTCAATATTCCTTCTAAATGATAGGTTGCCCTTCCCGGTTGGCTCATAATTAATGCAGGCATATTGAGTCAGAGGGGTTAGGAATTTACTTTCCTCACAACTTATCTGCTTATTTCTAATTTATGTGGTTAAAAAAAATACAAATCACCAAGGGCCCATGAGAGTAGATGAAAAGATGCAGTGACAGGCCGATTGTCTTCATGAAGGGGAATATTTTTATAAGTAATGATGGTTTTTTTTCCTAATCTCTCAAAGGTGTCTGTCCTATCTTGTTTGTATGCAGTCAAACTAATTATGGAAGCTGCTAAAAAAACATGACATGTACATAGAAAGCTGAGATAAACCGCAAGCAGTGAGACAGGGACCCCACCACTGATGGGTTTTCTGCAAGGAGTAAATTTGAAACTTGTGTAATATTGGATGAAACCTGTCAGCCAGCCAATCAAACATTAGTCCAAGAAGAGTTCTCTACCTTGTCAGAGCCAATCATATACAAAGGAGTGACCAGGGCATAAAAGACGCCTTCTGAAATGTGCCTACGCCATAAAAAACACACACACCGATACACACATACCCATGTGGAGTGTAATGAAATGTGACAAGGCGCAACCCAAACCAGCCGAAGACTCTGGAAGTCTTGAAATATTACAGAGAAAGCAGTATAAACATCTTATACATTTCTGTGGGTGAGAAATAAACTTTGTGCCGGGGCATGCTTGTTTTTTAGTCCATATTTAAGCAAGAAGTGAGAGAACTGTGTGGCTTTTTAATTATATAGTGTCTAAGTTCTATTAATATATAATATTTTCAGTCTCTGGTATGTTATTATCCTACTTGTATTTATGCATCAAACACAGCTTTTAAAGCTGTCCATTTTATGCTATATAATTACGATTTCACGTGGTGATGTGGCGCAAAGAGCAAGAGAACATTTTCACTTAATTTAATTTGTATGACATGTATCCAAAAACTATTTAAAAAAAAAAAGGTTTAATCATTTCAGTTATGAAAGATCATTCTGTTAATTAAAAGATGTATTCAACTCAAACTGCTTTAATCAGAGCAAGATGAACCCATTTAATACAACATTATTACAACCTATTGCAGACTGAGCCTTCCTTTCAGACCTAGAGTGACACGCTCACCATCATCTCATCAAGCCTCCCAAATACAATGAGAAAAGATTTTACATCAGCAATGGCTTGTTTCCATGGATATTAATTGAAATTTTTGTTCCCATACCCCTGCTGAATGTATTTTTCAGTAAGGATCTTCACTGAGTTGATCTTTGCAGCTTATACAACATATAAATTAGTTCAAATGGTATAGAATATATACCTGATTTACACAAAACATCGCTAGTCAGGTCAAGAATAGCATGCGTATTTTTCAAAACGTTTCACATAATTAAAATAGAAAAAGATATATCTAAAATATTCATCTAAAAAAATATTACCTTTTGGTCCTTGCCAAGTGGTGCATGGTCCTCTAAAGCAGTGGTTCTCAACCTTTATGTGCCACAATCCCCCATGATAACATCTGTTGGTGTATGGGACCCCCCCCCCCCCCCCCCCACCACCACCACCACAAACACGACAGAGTGATAAATTGTGTGATATGGGTCATCTTGCAACCATCTTCTAAATGTAAGGCTGAAAACTGTCAGAATCTTCATAAATAAGGAGGATAAAGTGATTTTTGGTGGATTCGGTTCACGGCTGAGACAAAATACTGACATGCCCAAAATCAGCTCTTTTCACTGAGATGATGCCAAATTCATATTTTTAACATAACATGTACTAACTTTGTTGTTTATGCATTAATGTGTTAAAAAATTAAGGTGCTAATTGCACAGATTTATCTGTGCATTAATGGTTTCATTTTGTCAGACCTGATACAAATCCCACGTCTATTTGATAAATAGAACTTTTTTTTTTTTACAATTAAATTATATGACAACCCCCTGAAATTATCTCACGACCCCAAGGGGGTCCCAACCCCCAGTTTGAGAACCACTGCTCTAAAGAAAGGGACAGAGAAGTGTCAGAAAGTCAGGTTAAATTTAAGTGTGAGAACCCCTGATCTCAGAGCTTACAGCAAAAGGCTGCACCCACCCTCATTTCAACCTGATAGTCTCAGACTCATGTCTGAATGATCCTCTTGTTATGTTTTCATATAATTTTTCAATTCCAATATGACTAGCTCAGACCTATCAGGAACATATCTGGGTTATTTTTAACAGGAATAAATGAACATCTGCAGTCACATTAACAGACAGACACACAGGAACAGTGAGTTCATTTGATCAGCTGTTCCTGTGTGGTCCAGCATTTGACAGGCTTTTCTAGTGTTGTTCAAACTTTCTTTGTTTTCTCCCTCTGTCATAATTTGCTGTAGCACCAAGTCATTTTATTGCATCATCTGAACTAAATTGATGAGAGAAAAGCGTTTAAGCCATATGATCAATCTAGCAGAACCTCCTGCTCCCTGTGTGTACATGTAAAGATATTTTAACAGCTCCTATCCATTTTATTTAACACAATGATGTGTGTTTGTTAGTGTGTAAGGCTTTTTGTGGTAAAACATGTTCTTATGAGAAATCAGGACCCACAGAGTTTTGAGTTGTCTTCCCTTCTGACAAACAACTGTGACTGCAGCGATGGTGTCCGCAGGTGAAATAAACAACACGCTGTTACTGCAGTTCAGTGAAACTCTCATGAGTACAAAGCTGTCATCCACTGGCAACATATTTTACACAAGCACTGCAGGCTTGGCTCATTAACATGAACTGATATGATAATACAACATGTTTTGAAAAAGAAAGCCACCTGTCTTTATAATAACAGTTTTATTATACGTACACTCTACTGTATGTGCTATCCAATCATGCATGAAAGACAAATATTGCACGTGCACCATCACTCTTCCTGTCCCTTACAAAGGCATGTCTGTGTGAAGAAGCGTGAGGAACATTAACAGAAAAGTGATAAATGTCTGAATGACTGAATGCCTTCGCTTTAACAGATGGATGAGGTCATTAATGTTACATATCTCATGTTTGAAAAGGTTTTAACTCAGGGCTCACTGTCCCTGGTCCTCAAGGGTTACTGTCCTGCAGGTTTTAGATATTTCCCTGTTGCCACACACCTGACTCAGATCAGTGGATTGCTCGCAGACTTGTGCAGAACTTGACACGCTGTTGGGGAGATCCATTTCATTTGAATCAGGTTTGTTGCAGAAGGGAAACATCTACAATCTGCAGCATAGTAGCCCCTAAGGACCAGGGATGGTGAGTCCTGGTTTAACTTATGGCTTGGCAGATATTTCGTCTCTCTTTAATCTTTTCTGTCTTCATAGTGAAGACCTGTATACAGCGTCTTGGCTTGGCCCAAACTATGTCACTATTCCTGACTTGATGTATGTCCAGAAAGGGTATTTAAGATTTGGATGTGGTCATCCAGGGTCAGAGATTAATTTTATGGTGAAAGTGCCACTGATGGCCACATGTGCTGGCTTCAAAACATCTCTGGCTCTGTCCAAAATCACACACTCACTTAATAATGTCAACTGATTCCTTGGGGAGTTGTATGTAGAGGGCTATAGGTTAATAGTCAAGTGAACTCATTATCATTATGAAATAATGCTTTCAGATTCTATTCAGGCCTTTTTTTTTACAGTACTGTAAATAGAGAGACTGCAAATCCACAATTTAGTGCAACTGGTCAATGCCATTGTGTTTTTAGTGCCTTTAGATTTATTTCCTCACATACATAAAATATCATGAGCAATTTTCTGTACTTTTCTACACATTAATCATATTATATTTAACACAATATGTTTGTGCCACGGTTGATGTATTTGTCTCATGCCTGTAGTTAAAAAACAGTGATAAATCTGTTATTTTCATACTTAATATTATTATAATTTACTTAACACTAGTATGATAACAATATTCATTTAGATCGCAAATGACTGAAAGGTAGTAAAACAAAAAAGGGAAAAAAGGAAATACATTGGAATTATATCATGAAAACTCCTTGCATTTGTATTCATTGCAGTTTTTGGCTTTACTTGATTGTCAGCCTTATTTCTGATATTTTCAGGATTGATAAACAAAACATTTTCTACACTTTGTCATGATGTATTATAGAATACGTTGAGTACACTGTACAGGGTGTATAATATCTGTCCATACAGGCATCACTACATAGTCCACTGTATAGTGATTTCCGTCACAGCAAGGCAAGGCAAGTTTATTTGTATAGCACATTTCATGTACAGGACAATTCAAGGTGCTTTACATACAA
>JAOXYM010000003.1:28723718-28756235 GCA_028567055.1 Leptatherina wallacei | reverse complement strand
GAGAAAAGTGAGAAAAAGGAACAAGAGACGGAGGGAGGTGTCAGCCATAAAGGCTAAGAGATCTGCGTCATTCAGGTCAGATAGCGCTATTGGGTTGTTGATCACCTCACAGCAGCTTAAACCGATGCCAGGTGTGTATTCTAGCCTTGAACAAACAATATGAAAAGATTAGTGGGAGACCACTTTTCAAACAAGGCTGTTCAGCTCCAGCGGGACCTTTGCCAGCATGACCAAAGATCTCAGCTTTTTTTTGCATTTCTGGAGTGACCTTGGTAATTGGCGTAAAAAACTGTACTTTTGCTTTAGAAGAAAACCTTGCAGAGTAGGGCTTAACAAAGTCAGTAGTATACAATTCATAAACCAGATAAACTAAAACTCCTTTTCTATGAACAACTTGACTGTCAGTTAATGGAAAGCAGATAATCCCTCAAGTTGTGGTAGGATTAATTGAATTCAGTACCTTGTACAGAAGTTTAGTACATTCCTTGTGTAGCCCTGTGATGCCTTATTTATAATATTTGGTAGAGTTTCTGAAACCTTTTGCATCACTTTATGGTAAAACCCTGTTGTATACAACCAGATACTTGTCTTCTGCCCCCTGGTAGATACAATAATACACTACAATAATTTTGACATATCACATCCAAAGAAATGATAAATATACAAAAAAAAAGAAAAAATTGTTAATTAATTTTTTACATTTTGTTAAAATGTAAGATTTAAAAAAAATTGACTTTTCTCCCCATTTTTTTGTTGGATTTGGCTTTATAGGGTTAAACAAGGCAAGACAAGGCAAGTTTTTTGTATAGCACAATTCAATGATAGGGTGATTCAAAGTGCTTTACAGAGACATTTAAACATCATCACACAGCAGAAAATAAGAGGTGTGATATAAAATAAATAACAAAAGAGAAGGCTGGATACAGCTTCTACATGTCTGGTTCTGACTCTGGGAACTGATATAAGATCAGATCCAGGTGACCTGAGCGGTCAAACAGATCAGCCAAATGCGAACATTTCTCTAAGAATTGTGTTTTGGTCAAATTGCAGCCCGAGCATCAGCCTGGTTTAGTAAAACTTTAAGACTAAATGCAAATCTACTTTGAATGTCAAAGCTGGTGTGAGTGCATGGTCTAATGCTACACTAACTAAAAAAAAAAAAAAACAACCATCAATTTCTCGTGGTGATCTTTGTACAAAGCTTTAGGCATTCTTGCAGGAAGATTTATGAGGATTGACTGAACCTTTGGAGCCAGCCCAAAGATACCATTCAGCCCAGAGGTCCGCACTTGGATCTCTGTACTGCAAGGCAAGAGATGATTTTCTCAAAATGAAAATACTGAAAGATATTGCAGACATATGAAGATCAAATATTTTTTAGAGGCACTACAAATTTGACAAAACATCAGTATTTTATAGCCAGAGTCAATGCATTTGGATTCTCCTTAAGATAGCACTTTTTTTAAAGTCATGGTGCATTAGTCTGTGTGCAGAAAACAACACATACTACATACTAGACTGTAGCATCACTGACTCCAGCTTTACTCTGTAAAGTAAAACCCCCTTACTGGTGGGTGTATACTTGAATACACGCACAAATGCACATCTGCTGAGTAACAGAAGGTCTTGCTTGTTATTATCAGAGAACAACACATGGCAATACAAGATCTAAATCTCTGTTAGAGGCTACTGGTTAGCCATATTTTGGTCAGATTTGTTGGAAACCTTTTATATCTTTCCAATACACATCCAATCGATTATAAAAAAAAGAGAAAAAGACACATTCACCTTCAACTTTGTTAGCCAGTGTCAGAGTGGCACATTGATTATTCGGAGTGTCCTTGTGACAGTATTCATGTGAATCCCCCGATGGCAGCAACTGTCTAATTCTTGATATGAATGCAGCTGACGAGATTTTAGTTAACAAAAGGAGCAAAGATGAGAGTGGATGGACTGCGGCTCAAGGAGAGAAAAAAAAAGTAATTTAAAGGTTATTCATAACAGACATAACAAGTTATTCATAACAGACAGCAAATTCAAGAACACTTGCAGTGATTCGGAAGATAGAAAGAATCCAACATGTCAAAGGTCCAGTATCCGATAAGTGAGTCATGGTGCAGAAGATGAGGCACTGAGAAGAGTTGTCCAAAATGTTTGCTCAGTAACAAATGCGTCAAAGACTATTTTCCGGGTCTTTCTATAAATCCGTCCTTGACCATTCTGGGAATCATGTCTTCTATCAGTGTACTGTAGGTAGTACCTAAGATTCTAGGCTAATTAGCCATAAAAAAAGAAGTAAATATTCCTTGTTCACATGCTAGCCAGGGTTACTTAAAGATCTATTTTCATCGCAACAAAAAGATCACTGGCAGATCTTGGAGTTAAAGAATTATTTGGTATCCTTTTTTCGCTCAATTATACGGTTCTCCTTTACTCAACATGAGTCGTGATCATTAACATTTAATCATGGAGTGTATATTGTTCTGCACACTCCAGTGGCACTCAAGGATCTCAAGGCATTTTATAGAGTTATTGGTAAAGATAGAGGAAGATTTTAAAAAGTTATGTCTAGATGCCTTGAGCTGGTGTGATGGCAGCTTTTAGGTCCTTTATTAGAGGAACATGGAGGGAAGTAAAGCAGTAAGACTTGCACTAAATTTGTTTTTGTATTCAGATTGATCAGGAGAAAAATGACTCCATTTTTTTTCTCCCTTTTACTTTCTGCTGTCTGTCTGCATCGTCTCTGTTTTTTCCTGGCTTCCTAGAGGAAGAGCACCATGTTTCTCTACCACCTAGATGGCAAGCAGATTTTCTTTAGCTCACAGCATCAAAAGAATAAACTTCCACTGTAGAACGACAGGGGCCAGATGGCAGGCAGGAAGTTGGGCTTATATGAGGCATCTTCAGTTCCTCAGTGACAGGAAAACGTCTATGATGTATCACTTGATTCTGTTTTCTTTGGAACTGGAAGGTCTCACTGCTTGTGCAAGTTGGAAAAGAGGCAAAAAAGGGAGACATACAGGATGAGATCAATGTGCCTGAGGCATGAAAGTGCCTGGAAAAGTTTCTTCCTGTCCTCGGCAGGAAATCTTTCTCCTGCATTCGTGTAAAATGTCCTCAGTGTTTCTTTTTGTTCTGAAGTTACAATGTTCTCAGTGAGGGCTTCCTACACGATGACTTTTTCTCTTGTTAACATGCACCTTTTTGTTCAACCTTGTCCTTGCTGTGGTAATTGTCCTATAGAATCAAGCGATATATGTTCTAATAGATTTTATGGTTACAACGGCATGATTTCAAAACATTGCCTATTTTTTAAATGGTGTTTTTGCCTCCTGCCCTTGCTAATCGTGAAAGCCATATTTAAGTTGTTGATGAGGAGTGAAAGCATTTTTCACCATTGAAAATTGAACATCTTGATAGCAATAGAGGATAAGGAATGATAGGGGAGCCATAGTTTGAATGTTTGTTGCAGTATTCAATGTTAGCATGTGTTGCACAATTTTAAAGACAGTCTGTTGAGGTCAGTATGGTTGACAATCAACAGTGGCGGATCTACAAAATTTTACATGGGGTGTTTGGTGGAAATTTCATTCTACTCATTTATGTCATGACATTTTATTCACCCTATCTCAAGTTTTTCTCAATACTCCAGTGATTATAGTTTTATCTGTGATTTGTGCTGATGTATTCTTCCTCATTATGATATGGTGTATCATGGGACATGCAGCAGTGACAGCACGGCTGACCTTCAGGTCACCGTGACTGGTCCTCTCTTCGTCTGGACTGTGTCCCCTCAGGAGACAGTCCAACAAGGCAAGACACTACATTTACAGGTTTAGGAAGAACAATCTAATCTGTGTTTCTTCTTGACGTCTCCAGGACTGAGGTTAAAAAGGACTCTTATCTCATCCGGGAGAATCCCTCCAGAGTTCTGTTCTGATCGGAGCTATGGACGGGTCCTCCAATTGCAATTGATAACTCTGTTCGTTTTATTTACTTGTTCTGTTTAAATAAACCTTTTATTTATTTTTCCAACTCATCCAGACTCGAATCATGATTCATCCACGACAGGTGGCAAAGGAGGTTCAAGTGGTCTAGAGGGTGGCATTAATTGTGTTTAATTAGAGCACTTCTGATCCAATCGAATGTTTAATCAGCATAAAAAGTGGTGATATTTAGAGTTTCAGGAAAGATTTGAAAAATGCAATGCAGAACTAATCTGTGGAGGAAGCAATGGTTTAGTTTGAAACTCTGAAAGAGTTACAGATTAAGACTCGTGAGAATAAGAATGATCTTATCGAGTTTCACAGTCTCTGTTAAGATTTGCATCATAATTTATTTAGTTTTTATCATAATCACTGATTAAATAAATTGGCTACATAGGTAAAGCTTCACATATCTGACCTTTTAACACACCTGTAGGTTTAAACTGTAAACATGTTATATCATTATGTAACATCTAATGTTTATGCACTGGAATTTATACAGAGAATAAAAACATTGTGTGGTCCAGCTGGAATAAGGATGAATCCATTTAGACTACTTATTAATATGAAAGCCTGTTTTTTATTTTCCCATCTCGCTGTTAGGATGTAACCTGGTTTAATTGATTATCAGGATGTAAACTGGTTTAGTTGATCAGCTTCATTGCTGATATTGATCACACAGAGCTGTCACTGAAGATTCAGCCACTGAAACAAAAACTCTATGAACATTTTTCACTTCTAAACTCTTCATAAACTGCCCTCCGGTTAACTAGAATCAAAACTAGCTAACAGGGAAATATGCTCCTACAAATCGCATATGAGTGAGTCACTATCAGCATGTGATTAATGGACGTAATTAAACCGCGACCGTCTGTCGCCTTCAGCAGACATTCTGTTCACTATACATTTAATTTCACTTCAACTTTGAGGTAAAACATCACCTGTACAAACTGACTTCACCTGGTGAAAGTTTGGCGTCTTGGCTGCTCCACTCTGCAGGTTGATTTACATTTCTGAAGATCTGTATCCACACCACCGCGTCATTCATAATCATTATCATTTTAAGAATTGGTCTTTTATTTCAATGCCATGAGAGGCTTTTGGGCTTACAAATGATGTGTTTTTGCAAGTATAATTTGATATAATTTAAGGACAAAAGTTGGGGGGGCAAGGCATTAAGGGACCCCCCCCCCCCTTAGATCCACCCCTGACGATCAGCACCTTTATACGAACAACTTGAATGACAAGATCTAGCCTTTGAAGCAACGAAAGTACAGCCTTCAAAACCATCTCATAATGTTTCTTAAAAGTTTTTTTCTAATTTGTTTCTACAGAACAATCAAGGTGGAGGTGTATGACTGGGACCGCGATGGAAGGTGATGGCAACTACGTAGATATGACTTGCATTCTTTACATTATTATATTCAACTAAACAATGCAATAGTACTGAAAAAATAACTGAAGTCAGAGTACACTGTAGATTCTTACTAGTTCTGGCTACTTAAAAAATTATGCAAATCTGCTGCCTTGAAAAAAATAAGTTTAGTCAACTTAAATGATTTGAGTAGAATCAACTCGTTTGTAGAACTTTTCTTAACTTGATGATTTTGATTTTACTGGAAGTTCATGAGGTTGTGGAAGAAACTTGTTTTGATTAATTTCACATAATTTAGAAGACATGCTTAAGAAAACATTTAATTTCAACTTCATCTAACTTAAAATAATCGATGAACTCAAAATTTGACTTGATTTGCAACAAGGGCCCTAGGGGGCGGGGCTTCAGCTCAACCTAATGTCAGACCATTGACACCCCGTTACAGTGCAGAAGCTGTCTAACTGGTTTTAAATACGGGGATGAGCAGGAACTGGAGAGCAGAACATGTTTATACACTGAAACTACGGTGAATAGTGGATTATTGCTGATTGAGCTCAACATGGATACCAGAACATGTTTTCCTGTCTGTTAGCTGAGAACTGGAAGGATGAACAGTAAAACGTACTTTAAAAAGTACTGTGTAAATTTAACTATTATCAATTTACCAAAATAAAAGTAAAAGTTCAGGTTTCATACAGTGAATTATCTGATCGGTTGTTAATAGAAGTGAAGCATTGTGGGGAAACCCTCCTCCCCCACCATCACCATTCCTCCTCAACTTAAATCAGTTAAGTTGGTTCAACTTAATTACAATAATTTTTTAAACATTTTTCCCTCCTGAGTTCACAGAACTTATTTAAGATTAGTAATACTAACAACTAGGTGAAAATTAAGTTATAGTCACTCGATATATTCTATTAAAACCGATGTTACATTTTTACAGTGTAGAATACTTTATGTTGAGTCATATAGTTTATTTTTGTTGCTAGTTCCTTTCATGTTGTTTATACCAGATTTTTTTTTTATGCCCTTTTTCTTCCAAAGCCATGACTTCATCGGGGATTTCACGACCAGCTACAGAGAGCTAGCTCGAGGGCAGAGCCAGTTCAATGTATATGAGGTGAGTCATTCCAGTGTTCTCACAGTTCAGCAACTTGTCTGTTGGCTCCTGAAATCTGGAATCATTCCACTATTTAAAAAAAAAAAAACGGAAAGCAAAAAGCAAGTCAACCAGCAGCACATCAACTCAACATGGCCCTTAGTTTTGCATCAACATACGATAAGAAAGTCAAAACATAAAATGTAAATTAAGTTTGCCTTCAAAAGATTTCTATTCATATCTACTTGTACATATAAGCAAAAATAGCACAGTCCTTACTTCCTTGATATATATTCTTGCAGTAATTTGGGCAAATTCATCGTTAATGATGCCTACATACTGCATACATCAGATGCTGCCTGGATTAAGTTAAAGGCAGCTGAATGTTTTAAGTTACTTTTACTGAAATGCCTGAGTTAACCTAGTAGCTCATACAGTTTGACTGAATACATATAAGTATAGGATGAAACAACACACAGGCCTTTAGCTAAGTTTCATCTAAAAAAAAAAGCTGTGTATTTGTTGCATTACTTTTTTGAGCTCTAACTTTTGTGTTTTAGAGAATAATGGACATATATGCGGATTCATTTTCTTATGCTTTTTTTCCAGACATTTCCTCCTTTGGCGTCAGTGTTGCAATGTTTTTCACATACTGAAGCACTTTCTCCACTTTGGATTTTATCTATTTTTGAAGCCTATGAATACATTAATTAAGTTGTTTCATACTCTGGCTGTTCTTTCCTTTAAGACCATTTGTGTATTTCATCATTCTTTCATGTCCTCCCACCTTCCCCAGCAGTTCTACACTCCCATGTATCACTTGTTTTGCCAATGTTATCACTGTTATGCTGACATGCATAGAAACTGAGCTATTAGCAGCAGGATGAAATAACTTTAATACATGTTCAACTCACAGATTTGAAAAAATTATAGCTATTTCTCAGGGGACGTCTCACCATGCCATGCAGCTCTACAAGTTACAAATGTGACCGCTTTAGGCGTAGCTTGAAGTTAGTCATATGTTTATCAAAATGACCGATAACGACGTGCCACATATAATTTAGTACATTAATTTATGAGACAAAGTTGACAGTTTTACATTTATAATCTGCCCTTCACAGGGAATTTAAAGGTCTGAGTGGCAGTTAAAAGTCAAAATCTTACCAAAATAGTGGACATGTCAACGTCTTTGTGCCCCTGAGGTTTGGTGGCCTTCAGTGAAGGACAAATACCTGTCTTTTAGATGTCAGCTCCATTATACGCTACTGTTGATTCCTCTCTACCTCCCAGTGAGACTGAAAGGCCCTTTAGTTTTTGCATCAGCAGATTGTTCGGTGTGTCAGACAAATTGCCATCCCTCCATGTTAAATTAGGGGCTGTCACTTTCATGCCTAGCAGCCATTGAGAATTGAGGTAATGAGCTGAGACATCTTTGGTCTGTGGACTGGCATTTCCCCCTTGTTCTAAAGCTGCGAGATTGCTGGTGAAGTAGATGTTAGTCTCGCACCTTAAGCCTGCCTCACCCATCGATTTGTTTGGAACCTGAGATTCAGGTTTGAATTTGAAATTTTCCTCTATTTAATGGCCAACCAGATGTCCAAATAGTTCTATATGTGAAGAACCCTACATGAGCTGCATATTTCCATTTAACTCTTCTGATATTTTTTTTTTATTTTTTGCACATCTCTCACTTCCTTGACTTTTCTTCCATCAGTCATACGGACACATTCATTGTTAATCATGCAAACTGCATGCATCAGTGTGACTGCAGGCTTTCTCTTCATGCCGCCTACACATTTGCTCATTACATTTGATGCAGCCTATTAGGGAAGAAATTAATAGCAGACTAAAGAGCAATTATGTCTGTACAAGAAAGGGAAACGAGGAATGGAGATTGTATTTCAATGTGTGTAAAAATACACAGTTTCTTGCCAAATCCAGAAACAAAAAAAATGAGAGTTTTGTAATTATAGACTAGTAATGCTGAATTTAGGTTTCCGTAATTGTAAATTATCTTGCCAAGAAACATATGGGCCAATATCAGATTTCAGATCATGTCATAAAAATTTCTAACAAGTTGCAGCTTCCTAAAGCTCAGCTCCAAATACTTTATGCATCATTAATTGTGTTTTTCTTTTGGTTTTGAAATGCTTTTCCCAGGTTATAAGATCATGTTTAGTTGTATTATTTAATAAAGATGTTTGTATTGTATTGAAATTTGATACTTTGACTTTCCACCTACTTTCACCAGCACCCACTTTGACTTCAGCATGAAACCGTAATGACCTCTGAATCCACAGTTTTCAGTATGAGCAGTGTCAGTCACTTCGTAGAGAACATTTTACCATTTTATATCACCTGTAGCTCTTGCTGTTTATGTTTTAGGTGATTAATACAAAGAAGAAAATGAAGAAAAAGAAATATGTCAACTCGGGAACAGTAAGTATAGTTCCAGAAATTAATTCTTCAAAACTTTCTTCCTTTCTGTTGCACACCTCCCACTCTTCTGTTAAATGATATCCTCTTAAATTCATTCAAAGTTGAATTTTAGAAAGATTTTTTTTATTTTTTATACATGATGAAGAAAAAACCAGTCATGAAATATAATTCCACAGGTGGGTAATTAAGTCACAACTATCAATCAAATCTTTTTGCAAAAGAAAAAAAAGTTGATTACGATGAGGGAAAAGAAATGAAAGAGAAAAGGAGAAAGATCTGCATGTGTTGAAGTCTCCTGAAAGAAAATTTGTTGTGTACAAACTTCCAAGCAGGACCAAATAAGGATGAAGACAGTGTGGAACTTGAAAGACATCAGAGGCTTGAGCGACACCAGCGACCAATTCAAACATCAATTTTCATACGGCTTTTCTGATCGTGTGTGCATGAGCACGTAATGCATACAAATCCTTCTTATCTTCAGACTTGTCCTCAGGCACTGTAAAAGGCTTCAATGATCACAACCGCTACTTGCTCTATGTGTGAATCTTCAGTGCTGAACTAATGTGGAGGTGTATGATATATAAGGAAGAAAAGATCAATGCTCCTGTATTTAACTCTTTCTTCTTGTCTTTAACTTACAGGTGACACTGCTTTCATTTTCCGTTGAGTCAGAATTCACCTTCTTAGATTACATCAAAGGAGGGTGAGTGGGAATGACTATTTGCGCACTTGAAAAAATCATGAAATGGCCTTTTTAAATAGCTATTTTTAACATTTTTGCACGTGAACTTCAGAGATTGACCGGAGAATTAGTTGCACAACAACACAGCAGGTGTATCACAGCAAGAGATGCAGTTTCACAGCTGGGAATCTTTTCAAACGGTGCCAGGGTAGAGGCAGGACATGAGCCAAAATGTATCACAGTGTTTTATTTGCACTACACAGAAGATAGTGGATGAGGGACTTTATCTCTAATTTTGAAGATAATACATGCATAAATGGATATATATTGGAAAAATAAGGGGGGAAGCAGCTTGCAAACCGGTTGAAAATGTGAAGTACCGACCCTTATCAACCTCATTGGTGCTTGCCATGACTTCTTAATGACCTCCTCCTGTACTCACACAGGCTTATTTGAAGATTTTCTAGATTCAGCACCGAGTTATCTGGATAAACTCACTGCAGAAAATCTGGTTACTCTGTTTAACACATTTCCGTACGGACAAGCAACCTATAAGAACCAGTACTTGAACATTTCAGTGCTGCAGTGCATATGTGAAAGCAGTTGTCGTCACATGTTGAAAATTTATTGATTTATAACAGATGCAGAGGGGCAGGAGTAGTAGGGAAATAGAAGTTAGGTCATGCTATTTTTTATTAATGCAATGTTTCAGACAATTATGCTAGAAAATAACTCCACAGGTCTTATGCTTAGAAATAATGCAACTTCTGATGGTCTGTTTTCCACAAAACTCCCTGGAGAATTATCACACACCTTCATGTTACATACACATTATGTAGAATTTAGTTTTTATACTGATACTGTGCCTATATTTAAAAGAGTATGCCAATGTGTATCTTTTATGTTCCAGCACTTCAAGTGTAATGCTCCCTTGCAACTGTGTTAAAGTCATTTTGAGGTTTAAAGAAGGTGCTGTCTGAAGTATAGTGCCAAATATGTTTAAATAACTCAATGCTAAATAGTTCTCACTGAGGGCACCAGACCTTCAGCTTCAGCTTGGTATGAACACTAAATGTTGACATGTGCACATCAAGTAATTCCTAGGTGAAGTGTGTCTTTCCAGGCAGGCTAGGCTGCACTTTGATCGCCACAGTCTAATCCCAGCAGGTCGCCTGTCAGAGGTTTTTATGTCCTCTGGCAGAGCTGACAAGTGTGACAGATTTTACTGACAGTTCTTGGCTTTGGCTGATTTATGATACAATAACCTTAAGGTTTTGTGACCTCACTTCAGAAAAATATCATCCTCATCATTCTGGCCCTTAACATTACTCTGGCATTTACTGGATGACTTATGGAATTGGCTGTTGCAAATGCGAAGCATCTTAGAAAATGGATGAAAGTTAGGGGGGAAAAGATGCTAATTGCAGCCACAAAACAACAGGAGATACACCCCACCTTTTCTACACTGACTGTTTTCTTTAAAATTCAGCTTCATTATTTCCCTGTTTTTCATCATGATAAAAACTATGATTGATTTTTTTTCTTGTTTGAGAAGCACTTTAGTTATTAAATGAAAATAAATTAAACTCTAAATTAAATAGTTCAAAAGCATTTCCATCTTCATCTGGCCTGAGGTGAAATGAAGTGTCATCAGACTGTTGATTTTTCTCATTTTCAAGCCCTTCGGTATAGGAACAGTTAAGGGGTAAGGACATGATATGTCTACAATGTAATGAGGGACCATCTCTCTATATTGATTATGGCTCAAAGCACTCGTATCACTCGTATCAGGTTAATGGTTTGAATGACGTTAACTCTTACCAGATCTGAATTTCAAATAGATGGAAGTGGTGATGTGAAGAGGAAAATCAAAAGAACAATTGAAGCCATGTAGCTGTTTGTATAAAATCTGATGTGAGTGGACTGGCATTTAAGATTTTACACTAATTTTTCCTGTGACATGGAAAATTAGTGTAAAATCTTAAATGTCTCAAATGAACCAGAAAGGATGGAGTCAAAACACATTGGAAAAATAAACAGGAGCCTTCTTGAGCGTGTGTCAAAAAGGTTCAGTTTATAAAGTTAAATCAGAGTGACAAGAGTCTACAAGTTTTTTTTTCTTCCTGCTGGTGACCTTTAACTCAAGGGTCCATATAAAGAATCATAAAAAAACTTGAGAAACAAAGTTAAAAACTCCCCATTTCATGTACATGTTGCTAATCTATCCTCCCAGGTGGATGTGTAAAACATTTAGAAATTCCTTATGGATTAATGAAATGCTGTTTAATTATTGCTAAGGGTTACCGGGGTCAGGCTGTGGCATATTCTCCATCCCCACCCCTGAAATGAAAGGTTAATGTCAATCTTTAACTCATTCCTTTTACTATCATTCTTTCGTCGTTCTCTCTGGTGACTTTCATAGTTAATGAGAGGCTGTCGTTAAAGCCCCTGAAGGCCTCGTCTCATTGTCGTAAATTAGGAAGAAGAAGGAGAAAGCTTCATCAGCAGGGAAAATTGGACTATGATTTGCTCTTAAGTGCTCCATCAGTCTAATTGCTTGTTTCCAGACTCAGTGTCTCAGAGGTGCCTCCTGCTTGCGCTCATGGAGGTGAAAGTCATATACATGGGGTGTAATCACCCAAATCTTATTTGACAACTTAGTGACTGCAGTTTGTGTCTTCATGCACGCAGTTGATTGCAGCAGTTTGAATTTCAGATGAAAGCAAACAATATCACCGTGAGACTTTAATTGTACTTTGTGATGTATGTTTGTGACGCACCTCCTTTGCTGTAAGGGAAATTTTCGTTGTTGTTCCACAGATTGTGTTTATACGATTGTGAATTATTGCATGAGTCTGGCAGTGAGAGCACAAGAATCAAAAAGAAGTCTGGCATGTTGTTATTGTTGGCTGGTCCCTGTCACTGATTTTTTTTTCTTTTTTTCCAATGTCCTCCTCTCCAACTCCCTTGTAGGACGCAGATCAATTTCACTGTGGCCATTGATTTCACCGCATCTAATGGTGAGTGAAACCAACATCAAAGCGTGTGTTTGTTTGGAGAGGGGTGGCAAGAATAGATAGTCCTGCTCTTTGACTGTGACGAGTCCAATTCCAGGATCAATCATGCAAACACAAGCCGACAGCATGGCCATACATACTGTACACATGGAGTCTCCAATAAGTGAGAGCCTTTTCTGAAGAGTTCTTCCCCCTTAATGCTTCATCAATATATGCCATGCCATATATTTAGATTTTACCAGTTGCTTATGGGTTTTATACAATTGTAATTTGTTCTAGAAAGTCAAACTATTGTTTTCTTGGGAAATGTATGTAGAGCTATACTCCAGAATGGCACAAGAAGATTCAATTAAGTCATTTTACAACAGAAGAAATGTTCCACATGCAACCCTACAAGTATGATTATAAACTTGTGAAACAAATCTTATACCCCACTTGTGATGAGATGGCTGTGGGTCAGATTAAAAATAGTCATCTGTCAATTAGAAGGTTGGTGGTTCAATCTCATCTTGCCCAGACTACTTGCCCAAGTATCCTTGGGAATATACTGAACCCCACTTTGCCTCCGATGTGCTCATCGGTGTGTGAATGTGGGTGAAAAACAATTCATTGATAATTTCCCAGAAGTGCTGAATAAGTGTGTGCGTGTCTGGGTGAATGTGACTTGCTGTGTAAAGTGCTTTGATAGGTCAAAATGACTGAAAAAGTTCTTTATAAGTACTGTCCATTTGCCATCGAAAGACTGAATTGATCATTATGCCACATGGTGAGCAGGTAATGGCCTTGATATTTGCCAAGCAGACATCCTACATTAATCTTTGTTGCAGCAGATGCTCAAGCTGTCCAATCTCACACTTCACATCCAATTCAGACTCAAACTAATCTGAGAAGCTGCTGTTAGATGGTGTAGTTATGCACAGTGTTTCAAGCTTTTTGTTGTGATGTGAGATCCAAATCAACATGACAATATTTTTTCATAGTGCATATTTGAAAATAATTACAGGATTACACAATTAATATCCTCCTTCACAGACATATAGCCCATGGGCATATTTTAGGGAATACTTTCAGGCATAGTTTTAACTTGGAGATCTCATAACAGGATCTGATATGATTTCCATTGTGAAAATAAATAGTGACAAATTAGCTAAAATTAAATAAATAAATAAAAACATTGACAATTCAATTATCTTTTAAATCTGGCAATCAAACTTGGTTTGGCTTCAGCCCACCTGCAACCCTGACTCAGATTAAGATGGCATAGTAAAGGCTGCATGGACTTGCTTAGCTTCTTATTGCTTGAATAAGCAAAAAAAAAGAAAAAAAAGAATAGTTGATAGAAACATGATGCCTGCTTTGGTCAGCCTCTATCAGAAATGAATGTATCAGTATTGGTTTTGATAGTAAATCAGCCACTCTTATTATTGTAAAAAAAAGAAAAAAAAGATGTTGGCCCTATATGAAATGTGAAAACAGAGATGACAATCGTTAAAAGACTAAGTAAGATAGACTGCTGTGCAGTTAATCTATCTTTAATACAGGATTCCAGCTCTGATACAGAACAACGTTACAGGCAGTTTTTTTTAATTTCTCATTGGACAAAATTACCAACATTATATTTTTAGAGTACACAAGCCAAGCAGTCAGATTTGTGTGATCAGTTTCAGGTGAGGTGAGCACTCGATCTACAAATCTTACCGGGTGCAATAACAACTTTTTGTGAGAAAAAAATCTGGAATATCCCAGCTGCGCTGTTGACGGTAAATGGCCGGTTAATGTGGAGGGAATATTTGACAGTTTCAGGATTACAACATGGCCGGTACTTTACAGGAATCATAAACACAACATCTTTATTTTTTTTTTTTAGCAAAATATTCACAGAAGAATCTCCACAATATGTACTTCATGATGAGCTTATGACTGATTAATTTGTCACCAGGTAACCCTTCCCAGTCTACTTCATTGCATTACATGAACCCATACCAGCTGAATGCCTACGCCATGGCCCTGAAAGCTGTTGGGGAGATCATTCAGGATTACGACAGTGACAAGATGTTCCCAGCTCTAGGGTTCGGAGCCAAACTGCCACCTGACGGGAGGGTTTCTCACGAGTTCCCTTTGGTGAAGACTCATTACTTCATTTCACCGATGATGATTCAATTCAGCTAATTTTCCTCAATGCTATTTTGTGCAAAGAAATGTGCTACTTTTCAAATAACTTTCTATATATGTTTTTAAGTTCTTCTTTAATCTATTTTATTTACTCAAGTTCATCAATCTCCAATGTGACCTTGAAATAAGAATTATATTTAATTAAGACGGAATATTGAGGTCTAGATATTTACTTAGATTGCTTCTTTGTTTCTAAATGCATCCATTTAAACCATTAAACTTGTTTTTCTTTCCTTTTCTAGAATGGAAACATGGAGAATCCTTACTGTAATGGTATTGAAGGCATCCTAGAGGCATATCATCAAAGTCTGAAGACAGTGCAGTTATACGGGCCAACTAACTTCGCTCCTGTGGTGAACCATGTTGCCAGGTGAGTGGGCAACACATTTAAGTACTGTAAAAACGCTCTTAAAATAACCCCCATATTTTAGATGAAAGACTTGTGAAGATGTTTTTATCTCTACTCTCATTTTGTTTCATGTTTTTGCCCTTTTTTTTAAATTTAGGGCATAAATTTAGAGGCAACCCCTGATTAAATTATTTTTAATAAGTCATAATAACATAATAACAACTTTTAGAATAAATTTTCTTTTCATAAATATGGAACAAGGACAGCAAATAAGCTGCGATGTTCTTGAATATGTATTTTGTATTGGCTAACAGCAATCACAGATGTAGTTAATGGATCTAAACTGACATTTAACTCACATTTAAATGTGAGTTAGAAAACGATACAAACGTGGCTTTGATCTGACTTGATTCTTCATCAAACTTCACCTTTTACTCTCTTCATCTCATTTGTCGATCCTTATTTAAACAATTTGCCATCTGATGACGCCAGCCCTCTGTTGTAATTAAAAATGTTTTTTCGATAAGATTGAATCGCGCTTTTTAAACCATAGCAACAAGCCATTGGTGTAGGAATACAAAACCAGTCAGTATTTAGCATTTGAATGAATCAACTCATATAGACAGAGATTCCAACAAAGAAAATAATCTGTCGGAGTATGACTGTTTTGATTAACCTTGATTGTTTGGCCTGATTAATCTGTTTGTGTTCGTGAGGTATTATATTGAGTGTTATCTGAACCACGGGACTAACAAAGAACATTTTATTGAATTTGCATGAGGTGGGAGCTTTTCGTCCACATTGATCTTTTAGATTAATCTATGAATAAACGCTCACATTGAATATGTTTTTGTTTGTATATTTAAAAAGAAAAGCGAATGCAGTATCCTCTAATACTTGTTTAAATCTGTGTATTCAGGTATGCAGCAGCAGTGCAGGATGGCTCTCAGTACTTTATCCTCCTCATCATCACAGATGGCGTCATTTCAGATATGGCCCAGACCAAAGAAGCCATTGTAAATGTAAGAATGGGAAAGGTGGGGAGACATGGTGTTTTTGTGGCTAGATGGGCACAGTTTTATTTAGAAAACAAAGCTATAAAGACACACCAATGGTGCTGTCCAAAGAAGGATTTAGCTCCACATAAAAACACCAAACAAGAGGCTAAAGGTCATTTTCCATTATCTATATTTTCAAAGTGTTGTTTTGAAAAGCATAGGTTGTATATAAAAGATGGACATCGCCACTGTGACATGACCCAATAGACTGGGAGCTACTGAAGCTTTATATGATATTTTTTGGCTCTCTTAGTTGGATCACCGGAAATAAAGAGTGGCCCTTATTCAGAACCTCAGGACCCAAAAGACTATCATATTCATTAAAGAGGTAGTCATGCCCTAAGAATATCCTTTATTACTGTCCATTTTACTTCAAATTGGGCTGTAAACTAATTAATTAACATAACTGAAGGAACTGAAGGCTTGGAACTAGCGATTAAGGGCATAAGCTTGTGTTTTACAGGCTTTACTCAGGTAATAAATCAACTGTGTTGGGGGGTATGGGTTCCCTTCCTCGTAGACTTCTTTACGTCAGTTCTGAACTGGCTTCATTTTTAGGACCAGATGACTATGTCCATCTTTAATACAATATATATAGTCAAGGACAAAAACAGGGGAAAAAGTTGGGTTTTTGCTTTTTAACTACTTTATTTGCCTTTCAGCAGGTTGTGTGCAGCCATGTTTTTGGTTTGTTTATTTTTTGGGGGGTTGGGAGGTAAGCAATTATGTGGTAAAATTTGCTTTTGTTGGTCTGGTAGCTTTACAGTAATAACAAATAATTGGGCAATGAGCTAAGATCATTGAATCCCAATACAAACTTTATATTCATTCTACAAAACATGAGAGTGTTCTAACAAATCATTAATGAAGCAAATATGCTTTGTTTCAAAGAGCCATAGTGTCTGTTTTACATGCATATTAAAATTGAAATATCTTCTCCTTTAACAAATTGTATCGAAAGCACCAAAATGATGGATTTATGCAACTTGATCCAAAATGACTGCATTAAGGTGTCTAATTTGTTTATTTCTAAACTACAAAGACCAATTTATAGACTGATATATTTCCTAAAGGTGCATACTTATTCCTTTCCCACTAGCAGAATATTCACATATATTGCCCTTTAAAAGAAGTCCCTTCCCCAGTAAATAAAAAGCACAACATTGTGATTCAATCCCCAGAGCTTTCCCTGAAACTTGTCCTCACTCCTTTTTTCTTTCAGCTTTAAACAGCAGATGGCTGCCTTCCTTCCCTTTTTCTTTTTCCTTGGTCTCTCCCTTTCTTCTTCACTCCTACTCCTCATCCTCAGCCTGCCGCAGGCACAGAACACCCAGCAGACTGGATTTAAAGGGAATTTGCGACTGTTAGTCAAAACATTAGAACAGCCACACCTTCCTTTTAAGATCTTGCCTGCTGCTCTATCTCACTGCCTCCAGCCCCGTGGCCTACTGATGCTTGCCGCTTCCACTGCTATCCTTTTTACACTCCATGGGTCCTGGGTGAGGGAGGACACAGTGCTGAGGTTATGAAAGTCTTACTTTTACTTATTCATGCTCGAAAGTGAATTCAAGAGACACCCAAGAAACAGATTAACAGGAAGTGAGAGTTTGAATGTGCACAACTTTGTAAAAACATCTGGAGGTTTCATGTGTTTGGTCAACATGTTAACACATGGCAGAACATGTTGTCCATCCAGTGGAAAAGAGTAGGTTTAAAAGTTACAACGGATTCTGCTACACCACAGATATCCAGCCATCAACCACCCAGCAGCTTTCTCCTCTACTCACAGCTTGGATCCCGAATTTTATTTCTCTCTTTGGAACCATAAGACTCCCTCACTTACAAATACAAAGACGTTTCCTGTCTGTCTGCATGTTTCACACCAAAGATCTGAGTCTCTTCATCCTCATCTCATTCTCTTTGGTCTTCAGTCACCATTTTTGGTCAGGAACAGCAAAATCCTCATCTAAGTTTGATTTCTGTCCTTTACCGACTTCTGTTTGTTGTCAATCAGTTCTTGTATTTCATCTCCTTAATGTTGGTATCCATCAATAACCCATTTTTTATTTTTACTTTGTGATGGAAAAACATATGCCAGTAGATGTGAAATCGAATTCACAATGTGTAGAGCAGAAGTAATCTTGATAGAGCTATATCTTTGTGTATTTATGACAGATTGTGAATCAATACAAGCTACAGGTCAACTGCTTCATTGGTTTAGCAGATTAATCTCATCTTATAAATGATCAAAATCGAGAGAATGTGGTGCTGATGGTTCATACAAACACTGTGAGTCATGCAGGAAAACACATCATAGTTTTGCATCACACCTGAAGTCAAGATCATTTCATTGTGTGGCATCAATTTTTCGTCCAGTCACTAAACATGACTTTACTATAAACTAGAAATCTCCACAACCTGGCAATGATGCAATTAAGTGCCACAGTAGCTTTGCATGTCTACTTATTGAAAAGGAGAGCGAGCATATGGCAAATTTGCATATAAATAGATTTGTTGCCAATGCTATTTCTTAAAAACAAGTTTATAGCATCTATTTACACACTTGCTTTTTACAGTAACACAAATTGTATTCTTAATAAATTAATAGCTAAACAGATGCCCAGTTGAACAAAGTCTGGCTAGCCTAACCAGTATAGATGCAGTGATAAAGGAGTTTGCATTTTTCCTGCAGTGGATGTCACAAAATCTTTCTCGTATGTTTATTTTAATGTTCAGTCTTACTCCAGTCAGCTATTCATCTTCTACTTAACTGGGGAGCTATAAAAGACTTGCCCAGATATCATGGAATTCTTACATCAAATAAAGCTAAAGATATCTCCCTGTAGTCTCTCACTTCTTCCTTTTTTCCCACTGTTGCCTAGCAACCAGACTTACCTTTACTCTATTAGTTGCTTTTTTACTCCATTTTCCAGTGATATTAGATTTAAATTTAAGCACCAAATTGATTTTGACATGAAATTGTACCCAAGATAATTCATTTAAATAACAGCTTTATTCATGTATAACCAACATGACAAGATTGTTTGGTGAGGTATTATTACTGGACCGAGAATGAGAATTACTGCTCCATCAAAAGCTGTTTTCCAGTGAAGTCAAATATATTTCATTTTCATCATCTGATTCATTAGCGTTTGGCTTTTTCCAAACTATTGTTATTAAATTGATTTGGAAATTCTATATTCTTCACTGGGTACCAAAAGCTGCTGTATGGCTTGTTGGATCTCATACAACCTTGCTTCATTTGATGTAAAAGAAGAGAAAAAAATATATATTTGCAAGTTACAAAGTAGTTAAAACACTTAATATGTTGTTTTATTTGATTTTTCCTGGTCAGAGAAGACAAATTCTCTGTTGCCAGCTGCTATGGAGCTAAATACTACGTTGTTTAGTGGTCCTTGAAATGTTTATGGAGGATGCAGATTTTTGCAAACATCCTGACCATGATTTTGTTGCCATTTTCATTTCTGGCAAGGAACAAAGTTTGTTACATTGTAAAACTAGAAGCACTCAGAGAGCGCAGATCTCTGCCAAGCCATTGCCATTTATTTTTGCCAATGATTGTGGGCGTTCGTTTTGAGTTTAGACGCTCTAATGCCAAAATCCCTATCTCCCCATGAGCAGGTGCAAACCTACATCACAACCTGGTGGTCACGTGACCTTGAAGTGCTTGCCAGTGAAAACAAACCCTGCATCATATCAGCGTCCGTGAAGTGTGAAACTTGTTCTCATAGTTTTAAGTAAACTCCACCGGTTTTTGATAGAAAATGATCCATAATGTCAGCCAGTTATGTTGATCCCCTCAGTATCAAGGCTAGAAAAAGATATGAGGTGAAGCTACTGGCAGTAGGACTGAAAAAATGCCCTGATGTCTATCCACCATCAGTGAAGGATTTGCTAACGTTGAGAACTTCACAAATACCAACAGATGTTTGTTATTGCTACTATTAGCAGTCATTACATGGTATTTTTGGCATCTATATAAAAAACAACCGTAAGTTTTTAACAGAAGGCTATTATGATAAATGTTTTACTCACCAGTCACAAAATGAAATGCACAAATTGTCTAATATTTTCAAGGACTACAAGATGTATCGTCAGCATTGACACGCTTGAGAGCTGCTAGCCAGCTTTTATGTCTTTTCAGTAGGGCTGCTGTGGCTCAGGTGGAAAGAGCAATCGTCACCTGACTAGGAAAGCGCGGACCATTTAGTAGTTCGAAGAAGGACCTCTTGTTCTCTGTGGAACAACTACAGTATGTTTATGGCAGCCAACTACCACACGTTTCGGCATATTTAAAGGAGAATCTTCAAAAAATCAGAGAAAAAACTACAAGGATCAACACTGAAAATCCAATGGTGTTACACTTTAGCAACCTTTTGTTTTCACCAGTGAAAGAATCGGATGTGAAAAAGTTCTCTGATGGTCTCAGATGTTCGCGCCTGTAAAGAATCATTGAAAAAAATCAAATCACCTGTTTTTTTAATCCATTTCTGAGATTTTCTGAAAATTTAATCAAAATCTGTCCATTACTTTTTGAGTAATGTTGCTAAGAGACGGACGGACAAACTAGCGGCGCCGAAAACATGATGGTATAAACTACCATTTAAGGAATTCCTTATTAGAGAGCAATTTTTGAACCTGCTCTAATGAGACTCTATTGTAGATGCTAAAGGAATATGTGAGTTTAGATAGCGACAGCCTTATACTTTAACATTAAGAATTTTATCTAGATTAAATCCATTTCATTTTTTAAAACACTTGGGTTTGTCAACATGTGAACAGTATTGAACTACGCACAAGTTTTTACAAAAAACAACTGATCCAGCTGTCAAACAGACTGTGTGACTGACCAAAACTTAATGTGTGCACTGAGAGAAAGTACGTTTTTAAGTTCTCAACCTTTTTCTTTTTACTGTGCTGACTGCAGCGAGTGGAGATGACAGTCACTCCGCTAGAAACTAACATCTAAAAACCGACCCATGAATCTGTTTTTTGTGTGCACCTGTAAGGCTGCAAAATCACACACCATTCAGGCTACACACACGCATGGCATCTGGCTTTAAGAAGCACACACAGAGTGAGTTGTTGGAATGTTGATTCATGTTTTGTTTTGTTGTCTCATTAGACTGGAGATCTTCTGCTAGACAGGATGACAGGAGGATGGCAAAAGTGGGGCATGGTGGATTGCCAGGTTATTTCTGGTGGCATTTGATGTTCTGATGTGAGTGGGTGTTTGTCTGGGGCTACGCACACATGCATAGATGTCTACTAATACAAGTGTGACTGTGTGCAAGTGTGTGGGAGGACAAGCACTGGCAGGAGATGTGTTGAACACTGATAATCACATTGATGTACTGTAATGCTGCGAGGAAGTGTCGATGGAAATGTTCTCAACCCTGTGGCAGTGAGAGGTAGTCGCATTTGCTATTGTACACTCGTGTCAGAGATTAAAAGGCACTTGATCTGACTACTTTGTAAATACTTATGACTCCAGGAAACTTGCTAAATTTAATATTAGCCATTCACTCTCAGGATTTTTGGTGCCATTAATCTGGAGGGAATCCACTCAAAAAATTTAACACATATGAAAAATTTCCCCCAACAAATAGCTGTATATTTTTGAAAACTACCCACCTAATTGGTTCCCAAGTGAGTTCAGCTTTAATAAATGTGTTTTAAACTGAGATTTGATTTAAACATTTCCACTCCAGCTAATGTTCCATACACTTTCCCAACATGCAAGTGGAAATACATCTAGAAAAAAACATTGCAGTGCTGTGAGTCTCTGCACAGGAGACAGAGGGTCCACTAAACAGTGGACGTTTTAGGTCTCATTTCCAGAACCCTAAAGCACAGAGAACCAATCCTCCTGACTTTGGGGAATATTGACTTCTCATTTGGTGCAACTAAAACATCAATAAAGCACCTTGTGTGAAGTATCTTGATGAATTTTCCTTAAAATGCAAAATATTTACAGTACTGCACACATGTTTTGGGCATTAAAAGTAAGATAAGGAATTTTTCAGATTTTATGCCAAGATTATTTCCCCTCATCTATTGTTAGAGTAACTGTAGCTCCTGAATATTTGGAATGATTAAAGGTCTCTCCTTTGATTTCAAAACTGCACTAGCTCTCCTCTTACAAGCTCTGTGACTACATCCCATAATGTGATGCAATTCCATTAATTCACCACAAGTTTATGTTTCTGAAGTGTTGGTGTAATTTGTTTTTTCTAAAACCTGGTTTTCCATCAAGGTTTGCCTGCATGTGGAGACAGTTGAGGGAATAACTGCAGTGTCATCTGACTTATGGTGGAGCTTGGGAGCGGCTGGGAGGGTGAATGAGGACGGTTGCTGTCCTCACTGAATTTGGCTCGTCCTCCCCCTCCATCTTCTCCTGGCTCATCCATCAGCTCCCTTGTAAGGCCTTATCAAGCTGTCTGCTGACAGATTTGCCCCTTTTTTGCCTCCATGTGGACTACTCAACCAGCCTCTCACAGTTTGTCAGCACAGTTATTTTAGCAGGTCAGCACTTTGTCCACCCAGGCTATGAATTATGAGATAAAAATCATGTTGTTTTTTTGTGAAAATATTTAATGTAAGAAACCAGTTATGGTTAGATTGATTGTGTAGCTATCAAAACCTAATCAGTACTGAAACTACTTACCTGCTGTCCCAGCATTTTCAATGACACTGCTACTGTTGACAATGGATTCAATCCCACCTCCAGAGTCTGATAACCAGCACAGAGTGCTGTCTCCAGATAAGTGATAGGGTGCAATCATATGACAAAATAAAATAAAAAAGATTTAGGCTATGAAAAAAATCTGGAATAGCAAGCAGCGATAAAATCACATTTGAGAAACAAGTTAGATTCTGTATGAGTTCTGCATTAGGGGAAGTAAAAGAAAAGCTTTTTGGATGTACTAAAAAAAAAAGAATATAAGAATAAAGGAAATCGGATGGAATGTGTGTATGATTAAAGAAACGTTTCATTTTTTGTAATTTGATTTCTCCACAGGCTGCCAAGCTTCCCATGTCTATCATCATAGTCGGAGTGGGTCAGGCTGAGTTTGATGGTACGGTAACTTTATACATTTTTCAATGTAACAATAAAGTTTTGCCAATTTAATACACATGCAAAATTGAATATAACAACCAAAAAGAAAAAGAAAAATGTTTTCTAAAACTCAGCATTGAAACCTCCTATCCGCTGCAAGCTAGAGAAGCAGCACCATTCAGAAAAGATGGAGAAAGACTGCAGTCCATTGCAGATGCAAAGCAGTAAATCTCTGAAATAAATAATGATTTGTTGACTTTCTAAAGAATTCAACTTCAATGTGTCCCTGAAACATATGTTCAGATGGTGATTTTCACTGCTTCTGTAGTTTTAACAGCCATGACAAACACACAGCTTACAAAAAAAGAATAATTTTTCTAAAAAGTGAAGAAACATGTGAAATACAATCATAGAAGGGTGTTCCTACAGAGAATTACACCACCACACATTTCTAGTGGGTCATAAGGTATTATTAAAAGGGCTCATTTCTGTCTGAGTCTGTATGGTTTATATGTCTTTGTGTTCAGTAGGGATATTCTGCTTGGTACGCTTTAACATATTAATAGACTCACTGTGGACACGGCACAAACCTGCTTGGCATAATTTCGCAGAGAAAATAACAACACAAATTCATCTGACTCAGGAAGGAAGCAAACGCGTAGGATGCAGGGATGGTTGTAGAAGAAATGGCTGAGGTTAATTGCTGGGTTTTCACGGTTTAGTGCTGATGATTCTAAATTGCACAGTCCATAATAATAGACTTATTAGTTGATTAGACCAGCACTAAAGACTGTACGGCCCAGCATGCTTTCAGCTTTAATGCCAAAAGAAAATGCATGAAAACCATTTTTTGAAAAATAAACCTTTACACCAGTCTCACCAGTATCAACTTAGCCTCTGCCCTAAAAGCATCAGTTTTTGTTGAGTTCTAACACTGTATGTCTATACGAATGCATGTGTGTGATCTTGTGTCTTTTAGCTATGGTGGAACTGGATGGTGATGACATCAGGATCTCATCCCGAGGAAAACTGGCAGAAAGAGACATTGTTCAGGTGACTGTCTTTTATATTAAACACTATGGGACAATGAGAATTCCTGCACTTGTCCCTCAATCTTGCAGATGTAAGGTGTCCTCTTTCTCTTTTGCGTCAAGGAGTAGTGACGATCTGTCTAAATTGGGCTACTTTGGATAACTAGATGACCACTGCTTCTTAATTCTCAAAGGAAAGGGGTACCTACCATCCTCCAGAATGAAAAAATAGTGGGCAATTGCAGAAGTTGTCTACAGAAGTCTGGCTGTATTTGCTGCAGACATTCACACATGACACATTTGGATGTGTCAGGTTTTCATTTACACCTTTATTGGACGGCACTGCAGAATGGTGAGTTACAATATAAAGGCAGTCTGGGTTTATGTGGTCCTTGACTGCTAGATTTGGGCCAAAATCTAGATATTTATATTGCATATTTTAACATTGTCTTTGCATTTTACATTCACTGATGTGCTTATAAATTAAAACACTTTATGTCTGTACCTGCACATGAGGATATAAATGTGTTTCCTGTGAATTCACATGGGTACGCTGATGCTAAATGATTGCTATTACGTGTTGCTATTGGAAACCGTATGTGTCTCATTTAAACATCTGTCAAGCCATTTCAGCTTCATTGAGTTTTCATCTGTCTCCATTTGAGGTCTCAAAACTCAAGATTTGAGCCAATGTATGGTGGTGAAAGTATATGCAGGGCTCTCTGAATCCTTTGATAGCAGAGGAAGCTTGATGTTACCTCTGTCTCACGCAGTACTAACAAAAATGGATTTTAAGCTCTTTTCTAGCTGTACCACCTGATGAAATGCATTTTCTGCAGCTTACTGCTTCTGAAAGGCAATTTCCTGGAGGATTCCTTGATGCGCTATGGCAAAATAAAACAAATCAGAGATCAAATTAAATTCCTTTCCCAAATTCTTGTTGGAAAAGTCATTTCTGTCTCTTCTGCTCATTCATTTCCCCTAACTCTAGAGCACAGGATTAGTGAAAGATTTGCATATGATGCTTACAAGATCCTGCAAATGTTGACAAACACAGGGGTTTAAACATAAGCCTCCTGGCTTTCTCTATTTGAACAGCCACAGCGGTAGCCCCAATTGTTTGTAATTGCTTATGCAGTCAAAAACCTATGTTTTTTAGTTTTTTTTTAATGCAATTATATTGATTTTTTTTTTTAAATATTCCTATAATGGTATGATTATCTTTATGTCTGTTGTTTTTCCTCAGTTTGTTCCTTTCAGAGATTACATGGACCGGACAGGTAACCACGTGTTAAGCATGGCACGACTCGCTAAAGATGTGCTCGCAGAAATCCCTGACCAGTTCATCTCCTACATGAAGAGCCGGGGGATCAAACCCAACCCTGCACCACCTCCCTATACACCACCTGGACACACACACCACCACACACAAATCTGAGGCCCTCTTCTTGGCTTTTCACTGAAGACTGATAGCATGCCGCAGCCAATCAGAGTCCAATGAGAACTCTACCTCCTTTATTTATTTTTTGGGGGTGTGAATAAGAAACAGCACAGCGGGAAGTTGGTGTTCAATTTTGTGCCGTACCCTGCCTGTTACAACAGGAACATTTTCTTTGGTTTTGTGTTTTTCTTCTTTTCTTTTGTTGTTTGTTTCTTCTGTGATACATTTATTTGTAGTCTCTTCAGTAGAGACTAACCAAAATTTTCAGGACTTGTTGGTGACAGCCTTTCAGGCACTGACTGTTTCACATCTAATTTGACAGCAGGTTGGTTCAAAAAGGTCATACTGTGGTTAAAACTTGTGCCTGTCTGTGGATGTTTCTCTAAATGTATCAGGACATGTGAACTTTGACCCTAGCCTTGCTCGTCAGTCATTGGTGTGGCCTAATACATTGATATTTTTAGGCACCTTTTTCCTTCTCAAACAAGTTTTTTATATTAGGGGATTATCTCCGTACCTGCTGATACAACAGCTATGATGCTTTCTAATCACCACCACCTCCTGTCCTATTTATTAAGTAAATGTTTATAAGAGCATGTTGTATGAGAATTTAACACCCATGTCCCAGTATTTATCCTCAAATATTATTCAGAGTGGCATGGACATATGATAGTTTTGATTTGAACACCATAAAAACTTAATCCATTTGAAGGGGTCAACTATTCTTTTCTAGGGACTGCATATGAAAAGCACAACTCAATACCCAGTACAACAAGATTATACTACCAGAGTGCTGCTATTTATTCATTTTCAAGGTTTTTCTTCTTTTTTTTTTCATATTCAGGTGAAATATTTTTGCAATGCAGCTATATTTCATTATATAAAAGGTAATAATGGATGTAGTTGCAGTTAAGGCTCTTATTCAGTATGGATGCCTTTAAGTTACAGGTGAAGCTGGACATAAAGAGCATTAAGCAATTTATGTATGATTATTTAAAACTTTTTCTACTTTAACCTGTCAATAATCTGTCTCTTTACTGGTTTAGAAAAAATACAGCTACAAAATACTGTACATTAGCACAATGATAAATCACAGATGAATACAAAAGGATAAAAACAAGCCAACTAGTAAATCACACCACCTAATCATGCTATTAACTCAGTTATCAACCAAACAAAGTGACCAAAAAGCTAACAGGCTATTTATGTAGTTAATACTTTAATGTCCAGTTATGAATTGCTGTTTTATGGTTACATAAGGTAAAATGGCACAATGCTTTCATAAATGAGTTGAAATCTCACATGGACAAACTGACACATAGCAGACATTAGGTCGACCAGGTTGGTTATAACTAATCTTTTTCACTATTCTACTTTTTATTGGGGGAAGCTGATGGCAGGTTATTCCAGACCTGATACTATATTACATTAATACACCACCAATGGAGCTGAGACATTTCACTGAAATGTCACTGGTTACACATCGGCAGCCACATGACTTCCATGTTCAAATCAGCCCCTGGAGAGTTTCATTTAATACAGAGCTGTCCTTCCTGTAATGCATCACAAGTTTCTGGTGGCCAAAAGTTCAAAACTGGTCTGCATAGCCTTAGGATTATTTTTGGTCATTGCATAAAGTAATAATAATTTTTTACATGTATGAAACATTTTGCAGTCTGTCGGTTCCACTCTTTAAAGAGGGATCTATTTGGAGTAATTGGTAGCTTGGCTCTGTTGAGCTGTGATGTGTAAAATCATATGAAATAGGAAAGAAAAAACCCACAAGGTAAGTCTAAATTACTCAGATTGTAAGATATTTGGATTTGTAGAATTCTTTCTTTGTTTTTTCTTTTCTTTTTACTTCTCTAGCAATATTAGTCATTGATAGCAAATGCTTCAGTGTCATTCTGGAGTGTTAGTATGAACAAATAAAACAGTCCTTAAAAATCACA
Organism: Leptatherina wallacei; assembly: GCA_028567055.1. NCBI lineage: Eukaryota > Metazoa > Chordata > Actinopteri > Atheriniformes > Atherinidae > Leptatherina > Leptatherina wallacei. The sequence goes on along the minus strand of JAOXYM010000003.1, from coordinate 28,728,553 downwards.
GCATTTGTTTGAAACCAGTTTGGGACAATTGTGTTGTTCATTTTCTGTTTTCCATTTTCTTTTCACTTGGTGTTAAAGGTTTGTTTCAGTCCAGTAAGACCTAAGGTACCCTCCTGACACAAACAAAGGCAAGCCTCCCAATACATTGATTTCTGATGAGTACGGCTCCCAACTAAACAGCAGTGTTTAACACTATCAAAGTGGCTGTTGTGTTATCGCTCAGGAAAGCGCCATTAGCACTCAGAGAAAGTCTTCAGAATAACATGTAATTATCTATTTTCTATGCAAATTCATTCCCAAACAAATTCCCTGAATCGTACATAAAGGAATATCTCCTTACCAAAAAAAAGGAAGTTATAGCCTAATTCCTGTATTTATTCTACAATATGACACCACAGAAAACAAAAGATAGTCCAGTCGGGGTGCTGGTGAGCACTTCTAAACAGGACCTTATGAAAAAAGCACTACCATGAAAAAGAGGGAGAAAAAAATGACTGATTCATGATATTTAGGTCACTTACTCAACTTTACTTTGATGGAGGGTTGGAAACTCATCTGAAAGCAAGCATATATATTGTACATTATGTACAAAGCACAATACTGGCCAAGACATTCATTGTTACGATGTGATATTGTACTTAAAGTGCTTGAATCAGCTGCATAAAAACAACCAATCTTATTTTTAAAAAAGCATTGGGTGCAGCTTTTTTGCTGCACATGCTCTCAGAGAAGCAAAGAAAAACTAACTGTCACACATAAAAAGAAAAAGCTGTCACAAGATTTTTATATAAAGGCTCTTTTTCTTGAAAATAACATTATACCTAACCTTATTCGCATTACAGAGGAAGACAACATTTAAAACATTCATACACATCCCACAAAAGAAAAGATTTCCATGGAATAATAAGAGTTTCATTTCCACTTATCTTTATTATCACAAGGGATTTGGTCAGACTTGTTTGTCTGTTTGTTTGCTAGAGGGATTCCTCAAAAAAGTAGAGTTTGCATGAATATTTTTCCAGAGAATGGGACATGACTTAGGAATTAATCTCTATTTCTATCTTGATCCAGATCCCTAAATGGATCCAGGATTTATTCATTTTTTCAATTTAGCCTTTCATCTGGCGTATGCAGTCTCAGATCTTGTTCCATTTTTAGCCAAACTTGCATGTAGACTTCTGTGGAGGTAATGTAGGTTAGTCTGACACTGAAATATCTCAGCAGAAACTTCCTCATTCACTCAGGATTCTTTATGCTGTTATTACCATACTTCCCAAAATTTAATTTGACTGATTAAAATTTTAATCAGTCCAACTCTTTCATTGAAGATCAAATACTTACAAAAACTATACAGATATTTAGCAAACCTGGTTTGACAAATATGTGACTATGACTGTTTGCTTTACACCAGGATGCACATAATGAGTTGAAATCAGCCTGTGGAAAGTGTGTTCACAGATTTGTTATTGAGGGAACACAAACTCTCATTTAAATGAGGTAGTACTAGGCCTGGGAGATTTATTTTATTTTATTTCCACTTAATATCATGGATCCTCCCTAATGAAAATACTATAACTGAGATAAAATTGATTTAATGCAACTTTATGATTAGCAAAGCTCCCTTTTTGTCAGATGTGATAAATATGACACACCCCCTAGTGCTGAACCTCCTACTTTTCAATTCAGTCCCCCTCTCTGCATTAACTATTATTCTCTTGGAGTAATTAATTATTTATCATCTAGTTTGTCTCCTGGCTTTATCTACACGTGGTCCTCTCTGACAGAGTATAAAAGGGTGTGTTTTTAAATTGACAAAGCAATGGAAAAAGAATTTATCTCAGCTGAAATGCTCTGTCGAAGGGTTTAGTGTAGCAAACTATAAAGGCCTTAATGATCTGAAAGGCAGTCGCTCCATCTCAGTTAAGCCTGAGAACCAGTTGAGATGGATGAATGCGGTTTGCAGGAGCAGAGAACATTTTTTATTGGTTGTCAAGACTGGAAACAGTGACTTGGGTCATTTATTGTGTTCTGCAACACAAGAAACAGATTAGACTGGGCTTCTGTTAGAATGTAAAATGTGGTGTAATAGCTAGTTTGCTTAGGGATACAAGTTACAGCGCAAGCACAGATTTTTATTTTATATTTTGCCTCAACAACTTTCTATCAAAGACTTTTATATAAGTCATAGGCAGTGTAAAGAAAGATCTTACACATTATTATCATCCATGAGCCTGAGGTGCCAATTCCAACTAAAGCCATCTCATTTAAACTTTCTTGCATCTTAAAATATTGTCTTTTGTTTTCTTTTGCACTTTGGTTAGGCTTTAGGCTAAAGAATGTCTTGGAAAGTTTCAGGAAAAGACCATAGTTTGGCTAAAGAAAGACGTTGTCACTACAGCAGCCACATGTTAGAAAGGCTTTCAACCTGGAAATTGTCGTGTGGGCAGAAAGCCTTGAAGACAAACATCTCCCAGGAGCCATTAACACTTAATCTTCAAAATGAGTGCTTATTGTAAATGTTTGATATATTTTTGGGGAATATTACTAGATTGAAGATATTTATTGATTATTTTGGGAACTTACGACAAGCCATTTCTCCTACTGTTAATCTTTTTCAAGTCCTGATTTGCTTATCAACTGCATGTTTCCTTGAGTTACGATAGTGTTTTACACACAATGCCGCCATATGTGAAAAAATGGGACTCAGCCCATCCAAATTACATGCATTTCTGTGCCAAACTTGGCATTAACAGTGGACTGTAAGCTATTTCTTCTCTCTTGTGCCTGGTTCCTGTAACATTTCCTGTCTCATCAGTGGATAAAAAAGAAACTGTAGCTAATTTGCATGTTACAGTTAACATTTGTTTGTTATAAGTTTGTTATTTTGGTCTTATTCCACAGTTTATCTCTATTGTTTAGATCTTTTTAGATTATTGGTTTGCATGAATCCCTATTTTACATTTCAAGGGTTTTTATTGTACATGATTATTGTCATATTGGTGGGTTGTGAAATGCTTTGTATTGGATTGCCTTAAATGAATTATTAAAAAATGACTACTTTTATAAGAGCTTGTAGAGAGTTTATTTTGAGCCCCCCCCCCCCATAGGTTTCTGAAAAGCTGAATTGAGGCTCATTGGACGGTTCCTACCATCGCCATCTTGGTAGCATCACACACAAAAAAAAAACTCTGCTACAACAATAATTTCCCTCTAAGAGGGATAAATAAAGTATTTTTCATTTAATTTTTTATTTCATTTCATTTCATCTCGTCAATCCCGGAAAATATAAAAATGGGCGAAGAGGTGGCGCTGAGAGGGGGGGCTGCGAGCATGGAGACGGATGATTGACACCCATCAAACTTTGAGCTACCTGTAGCTAAGAGCTAACCTGGAGCTAGCGGGAGCTAACCAGCTAACGGAGGTAGTCGAGCTAAGGCGCGCTATTAGCCAGCTAAAAACCACGGTTGTGCTACCTTCTGCCACCTTGCAGGTGGATATCTGACACCTGTCAATCAAAAGGACACGCCCCTAATTAAGAAAAATTTCAAGATAAAATAACATCTAAACAGATGACTTATAAAAAAATTTCACTCCACCCCCCACAGTTGTCACGAAAGGAAACTTGACCTATCAAACATAAAACGGGTTTTTGTTCCCAGGCTGTAAACATGTTTATTTCTGATGTGAAGTTGTCCTTTTCAACATGGGAGTCTATGGGGATTGACTCCCTTTTGGAGCCAGCCCCTAGTGGATAAGGACTGAACAGCAATTTTTGGCACTTCTGCATAGGCTTCACTTTAAACCACTTGAGGTTGCCGCTTGTTAAAGAAGCACTCCAGAACTTTTGCAGATTTTCTCAATGAGGCGACCCCTATGGACGGCTTACTTCTACCTGTACTGTGAGCTTTTTCCAGCCAGTAAAAGACAGTCTTATCTTGACTCTTGTCTTATCTCTTGCTCTGTCCACTTCTCTTTTTTCCCTTTCTTCCTCTGATGTCTTTTTGCAATTCTTCACTGAATCAGCCATGGTGCACATTAAAAAACGGCTGTTGTTCTATCATTTCCTATCTATCGAGGCGTCCTAACCATGCCATTTATGCGTATCACAGAAATGACAAGGTAGCACGGTTCAACAAAGCACCGTAAGCAGTACATGAAGCTGAACTCAGCTGCAATGTCATGCAGCGTCCCAGAAGGAAAAGTTATAAAATGTGGTTTCTCAGCCTCAGGATGCTGTTATGCTGTGAAGACTCCAGAAATGCACATGATACATGTCACTGTGCCATCAAACTAGTCTGGAACGCAGAGTTATAAGGTCGGAAAGTTACGAAATGCATCTTTAAGATTAGCAGTAAAAAAGAAAATTTTGCCAAACTTCTTGTTGCTTAGACAGAAGTTTAATCATTTGAAACACAGATTAGACCGTAGGGTACTGTAAACAACATCCTAGAACAAAGTTGCTTAATGAATGATGAATTATTCCTCCCTCTCTTTTTTTCCCAAGTTCTACAAATATATGTATAGGAGACAACTGTTCAGCAGTCTGTGTTTTGGAGTTCACTGATTATTGGGCTTTCACACTTGCACAGTGTGCTTTTGCAGCAATTTGAAAAAGAAAAATCAAGCTTCATAGGTCTGTGATTAAATTAAGAAAATTTAAAGTAGCTGGAATTCACCCAAACTCACAAAAAGTATCTTTCAAACAAAAAAGTGGTTAATTACATGAAAGGTCTAACTTATTTGATTTAATATGTGCATATTGTATATATATATATATATATATATATATATATATATATATATATATATATATATATATATATATATATATATAT
>JAOXYM010000003.1:28708671-28720867 GCA_028567055.1 Leptatherina wallacei | reverse complement strand
GCCGGGCAGAGTCGGGGGGGGGGTCATCAATCAAACTCACATATTTGAGTGACACTATATAGTGTATTATATCTCTGCTACCTTTCAAGAGGGATTTACTGGGTGAAAGACATCCACTTGAACATCCACCAGAAGATTCCCAGGGTATATTTAGTTTCTGGGTCAAGAGGAAATAATAAGGTGAAGAAAAATGTCATTTCTAAAGTTTTTTTGCACAAGTTATTACACCATATCATTCCAAGCAAGAGAATAATTCAGACAGACTTGACACTAATGATGCACCAAAGATTTCCAAATATTGATCATATTTTAAGAAAAGAAAAAGAAAAACCTGCAGTGACATGAAGAAAACCTTCTGCTTTAAAAACACCTTGTCTTTAGCTTGATGCTTAAGTGTGCTGTCAGGTTGTCAAACAATAAAATCGTCTGGTCACACACATGAGACGCATCTAGAAAAGCAGTCTCTTATTTCAGATAAATGAGAAATGATTCTGATTTTGTTCAGGAGTAAAAATAAATACCTTCAACAAATTCAATATGACTGAATGATAAGGCTACATAATACTGAAGAAAACTGACATATTTTGTTTTTCTACAATATACAGTATCATGAAAAAAATACAGGATTTCTAACCAGATTACTTGAGCAGTTTTATTTAGAAAAAGGAAACTGGACAATAAATGCTATTATGCAAACATTGGTTTTATTGCATGAAAGACTGGAGAGAACATTTCTGTTATTCCAGCTGTGGGACCATCATTGATTTGATTATTTCTCAGAAGAAATCCATTTTTCTCATCCTCCATGACTATGTAATACTATGAGGACCAGTGTGCATAACATTGTTTGACTCCCATCGTGCTTTCTGCATTTGCACGTTCAACTGAGTCCGTGAGGATTTGTGGGGTCCCCAACTTGGATATGGGACTCTCCTCTACACTTGGCTGCATTTCTTTAAAAATCAAATCTTCCTTCTTGGTGTTTTTTTTTTTTTTTTTAGCTCTTTTGACATTTAGCTGAGAATTTCAAGAATTAGGGCTGGATCTATCATCATGCAATCTGGGCAATTCTGCCAGAACATGCAAAATACTGGGATGAGTAGATGCGAATAAATCAGCTTTGCAGGCACAATGTGATTTACTAAAAGTGCGTGGCTGTTTCTGGACCTATATTTAACACTTCTGAAAATTTGGCGCATCTGGGACACATTGGGCACGCTACGCAATGAAACCGGTGTGAACCACACCATTGGCTAAAACAAGGGCTATTAGTGCGTTTCATTTACTTCGGAACTGGGAAGTTGGAACTGGGAATGAAGTCACACCCGAGTTAACAGCGTTCCAGTTCACAACTCAGTGACAAAAATATGGCAGCTTCCACACTAGAGCCATTTCTCAGGGGCAATTGCCATTTTAAGCTGGCAAAGCAACTGAAACAGAACTTTAAATGCTGTTTCTAAGCGGAAATTTCCATTATAAAACAATAGCAGACCGCTGAAAAAAAGGAAGCTGTCGTTTTGAAACGATAAGTGCCGTTGAGGAGTTGTAGTTCATTAAAAATGTGAATTACACTACAGCGGCATCTCCCTACATTTATATCTAACAATACTATGTGTACGGCTGATTTCATGCAACAAAAACTGGTCAGAAGTGCAAATGAATGTGATATTACAACAGTGGGCGCAGCTATTTTTAAACGTGAAGTCGGAGGTGGTGAGAAATCCGCCCTCAGGGGGTCGTTCCAGGTGAAAATTCCAACTCAGAAGTTCAAATGGAACACAGCATTAGCTGCGGAGGCCACATCGCAGCCACAACAGACCGCACACGCACCCAGTGGAAACTGGCCTTTAGATGTAAGATCCCGTCAGGGTCATGGGCTGATGATGTTCAGCTGGGGCTTGTTGACTCCTGATTGCCTGCTGGCCTATTTAAGTCCAACTGGCCTGCTCCTCAGTGCTAGATTGTTCCTGCTGCGAGCCTTGCTTGCTTGCAGTCCACTACCTCCTTCCGCCCCTTTCCCTGCATGTTAAGTAAGCCACCATCCTGTCATTCAATATTTTAGCTTTGGCTTCCTCCTGCCCGCCCTCACTATCTCTTTCTCTTCAAAGATCTCGTTCATCAGTGTTGCTGTGACTGCTCCCTGAGTTGGTTATTTTCTGTTAAAATAAACCATTTTTTTCCCCCACTATCAATCGTTTGTCAACCATGACAGGTCCATCCCCTATATGCAGCTATTGTTTGGCCAGTTTTTCAGCTTTATAGGCCCATCAACACTAACTGACCTTTCAGTGAGACTGCAGATGCAGTATGTCTGATTCTTTCAAGTTTAAAAACATCTTATGCGCACACACACAAACATCTCATCCATTTGGAATATTTTTCAGCTTTGTTTTAATGCTAGAGGTAAGTGTATAAACAGGGAGCAGCACAGTAAAACAACCCTGAACGATGCGTGGCCATGTACCACCTCCAAAGATTTGAACATCTAAGCAAAACAAGTCTGTAGAAAAATGCTGTTAGATGCTTCTTTCCAACCAAAGCTAATATGGTCCCTAAATGGACTGAATTATTAGTAAAATGTCAAACCTTCAACATTGATATGCCCCTTTTATTGATAAAATATGGGTATGTGAGATTTTCACATTCACACAATTTTTACATGGTGTCCCATATTTTATTTAGAATTGGGATTCAACATTTTGTATGGTAACAAATTATAGCAAATGCCTGGGGGAGGCATGGAGGGTCCTTTTGCAAGGCACAGTACCAGAAGTAGTCTAAGCAAAGACAACTGGTCAACCAGCAACAAGGTCATGGGTGCCCAATGCTCTTTGATGCACCTGTGGGTTGAAAGCTGGCCTGTGCAGTCCAGTGCATGAAAGAGCCACTGTAGCACATAATGTTGAAAACCTACTATGATATAAATGTGTCAGAACATCCAGTGCATGAAAGGGGCTGTGTGCTGCATACAGGTCAGTGCCCAACCTGAGCCCGTACTGAAGCACCTATGTGGAATTTGTACTTGAGAACTGGAGCAATAAAAAGAAGGTGGCCTGTCTTGATGAATCATGTTTCTTTGACATGTGAATGGTTGGATGCAGGTTGTTTACGTGGGGAAGAGAAGGCTGCAGGATGCACTAGTGAATCTTCAGATGAGAAATCACCATGGCAACAGCACGTGCAGTTGTAGTGGTCAGTGATGATGGGCAGTGACTAACATGAATCTTTTTTTATGATGAGATGACACATTTAGCACAGATTATTCGACGTGCATGCTGCAGTTGTTTTCATCCATGCACAAGGAAATTCCAAAATCTGTTTGGTAGGAATTTTATAAAGTCGTTAGCAATCACAAGAGAAAACGTTCAAATGCATTTTTTAAATAACATATCTGGGGATTTTGAACAGACAAACTGGAAGCCAAACTTCTTAACTCTGGCAGATTTCTCACATTAGTTTTCCCTGCAAAGACTAATTTGACATCTGTCTTGCATCCTGCTTCTTCTCTGAGCTCTCTCGGGCCAGTTAAAGTCAGTCTAATTCGTCTTTTGCTCTGTCTTTTTCTCTTTTTTGCTTCCTCTGATAATGTCCTCTTGGGTTTCCTTGTCGAATCAGCCATGATGCTCATTCAAAACAGCAAGACTTGATATCCAGTTACTGCTGTGTGACACAGTGCTGTAAAGCAAAACACAGCTGTTACATGATGCCTTGGGATGGGAAAAAAAAGTTGTTAAATGTGGTTTCTCAGCCTCGGGATGCTGCAAGACAATGATGGCTCCAGGAATGTGCATAATGAATGTCAGTGTGCTTAAAGAGTCAGAGGCACAGAGTTTTAAGGTCAGAAAGCTATGAAGTTTTGCTTTAAATTCACCTGTCTATTAAAATCTCCAAAAGACAAATACCATGGATATCCCTGGCAGCTTCAAAGCTGCCCAATGTCTACATTTTAAACTAAGAGACTTTATTTCCCAGCTTCTCCTTCAAATGATATAAAGAATGCTTTTTGTCTTTTTTGCTCTTTTGTAAGTGAGCTGTTTTTGGTGGCAGATGGAGCATATCTTTATAATTTACAAAACAGGCATGATTTGTGTGATAACAAATAACATTAATTATGAATTTTGAAGAATTCCAATTGATAAAAACGATGTGCTGTTTCAATATCCGTCCAACCAATATGTTGTAGCCAACTGCACACACCCCCTCACATTTAGATTACTGCTCAATAGCAGCAGCCTCTTTTAACCATGATGAGCCCTTTTACACTGCCAAGTTTATTCAGGGATGGTTTGAAGAAAGAAAAATTCAATGTGTTGACTTGGCCTCCAAATTCCACAATTCTCTGTGGTTATCCGTAGGGTGTGCTGAAAAAAAACAAGCCCAAATGGTCCATCTTGTAACTAACACGACTTAAACATCCTGCTGCCAGATACCATTACTGTCGTCTCTAAAACATGGCAGAAATTATCTACAATTACTTTCAAAGAACATTTTATATGTAGTGGTCCTGAGAGCAATTGCATATGAAATGTAATAGATGGAATCCAAGAAGATAACGATCAAACAGCAAAAATGTTCAAATCTCTTAAAATGTGCATTTTCAAATAAAAACTACAAAAATAACGGCAGAGGATGAAATACGGCATCAAAGAATTGTTCAAATGATTTGACAGATTAATTTCAGGGACATAAACGTCATATTTTTCAGCCAGGATCAAGAACAGGTTGGCAAATACATGAAGGCATGATAAAAGTAACCTGAAAGATCAAACAGATGGAGTGAATATATTTTTGTGTTATTACTGTGTGCAAGATGGCTGCTTCACAGAAAGATGACAAAAAGACAACATATACAGATATATGATTTATGACTGAGAATATTTTAAGTTAATTGTAACAATAGCTTAAATATGACATCCCAGATGATCATCCAGGCTCTTCCTTGACTGTTCTGAATTACTTTCCCCACAAGAAATTCACCTTTTTGCACATCTGTCATGTTTATCCATCATCTCGGGTTACCAAGACCTACTCTGTGCCCTTGTTGCGGTGTGCTTCAGCTACCACAGCATGTCAGTTGGCCTTTTCAGTGGCAGCTCTGTGGTTGTACACTGGGATTGCAGGTGTTGTGCCTACAGTCACAAACATTTGAGATGGTGATGTCAGGAGCAGCTGGGACAATTGTTTGATCCCTGCCAAAACACGAGATGTGTGACTTTGCATTTCAGTCTTCATGAAGTGCCTAATCTCACATGTTCAGCTGAATTAAGCCCTGAGCACCTTCTCTGTGTCCTAAACACCAACACTCAGCAGCCAAAACCTCACAAACCTGTAAAGGGAAACCCTCTGAGAAATCCCACCTCACAAACATTTCACCTGATTAACAAACATTACTTTTTTTATATATATCTTTTTCATTTTCACTTTGGTTGGTAGCCTGTAACCATTTTAATAACATAAAAAAAAGAAAGAAGAATGAACACTTTCATTTTGTTAATGATATTTTTATGGATCTACAACCAACTGCAGCAATTTCATGTTTCTCACTTAGAACTCATGAAAGCATTTCCATTGTTTCCATCTGGCTTTTTCTAACAGTATAGCCCTGTATTTCAATTTCATGTTTTCATTTCCTTATCTGTTACCTGCATGGTTTTTCTTGTAGTTCCTACAATCACCTGTTGTAACCGGCACATTCCTTCTCCCTTAGTTGATTGAAAGAACATGGCCCAGCAAAAAATGACAGACCTTCCTGTGAATCAGGTGTGAAAACTTATCAAACTTCTGCAAAGATATGATGTGAACAATAAAACTTTGTGTTTACACGACATAGATTGCTTTCAATATGTCTCACTGTTACATCAGGATAATAAGAACGAGGTTAACGTGCACAAGAATAATCCACAGGCAGCGGATGATGTAATTACCGATAGCTGATTATGAATGCTGAGACCTACATTTCTTTATGCTATAAGTGATGTTACAGAGAGAAGCTTTCTGGCGCATGTATTTACAGACAGCATAACAAGGCACTCTGTGATGTTATTCTCCCTGATCGATCAGCTTAATAAAGCTGAGAAAGACTATTTGTTTGACTTGGGACTCCTTTACTAAGATTTTATTTGGCAATATCAAATAATTTCCCCCACAGTTCCAAAGACGTCATTTGTGAGGGCTGAGGAGAAGTCCCAGTGTCATATTTAATATTTCAATAGCTGGCAGGAGAAGAATTGTTTAGAGCTGTCAGCAAGGAGCTGCAGCCAATGAGAGCAAAAGGGGAGAGGGTCAGGGGACATGACAGAGGAAAAACCTGGAAAAGAAGACTGACAACAATAAAGGGAGAGCATGATAAAGAAACTACAGTCCGACTGAATGGTTAAATATTGGTGAACAGACGTACACCTTTGATGTTTTCTGTGTGCAATAACAGACATGTGACAGAGAAGCTGTGGAGAGAAACGACCATTTCTTTCCAAGCAGGGGGACAAGCTGCTTATATCGTAACTTCAAACATGAGACAAAAACTTCTCTGTGCATGACCAGAACCAACCATCTTGACCTGAAATACATTTGAGATTAGTTGAAAATAAAATATGCAGGAGGCCTCTCTCCTGAAAAATGTGTTCAGAAGAGTCAATATTGCAAGGACATCACTGAAGGCAAGTAGCTATTCAAATAATTATGGAAATGGACTGTGAGCAAGACAATTGTTTATATTCGTAAAGCCATTATTAAATATCCTCCTCCACTAGCATTCTTTGTTCTGAGCAAGCTAATACAGAATTCCACAAAACAAAGGCAGAAACCTGGAGGGAAATCATTTCAGCCATAAATCTACACAATAGTTAAGCATAAATATTCATGGTTCACCATTAGACTAATTAAAAACAGGAAAGTTTCATAATAAGGTATAACTACATATACCAAAAAGGACACCAACATAAAATAAGTTCAAGCGATATCACAATAAGGTCTCTACTGGTGCAGGCACACAGGAAAGCTAAACTTTTCCACCTGCAACAGATCCTGAGGCATCACAAGCATCAACAACTGTGTATTTCCACCAATACTGCAACCAGAACAAAGCCAAGATGAACACATGCACAGCAAATACTGTCTGTGATAGGAAGCAGTGATCCAAGCTCTAAATTGCTCTTGGGAGACATGCCTCCCATGTTGATTTTCTGTCAATCACAGACAAATTTGTTCTGATTTTGATGTTTCAGTAACCAGAGAAACAATCAGAATACAGCAACCTGGATAGAAATATGGTCAAACAGACCAACTGAACAGCAAAGCAAGCAAGGTATTTGATTGTACTTTGGGCAGTTGTGGCAGGTGTTGGCAAGAAAAGGGTCAGAATAAGTGGCTCACAGTGACAAATACTGGAGTTTAACCAAAGTTGAGTTTCAAGGTAATCTGTATGTTCCATGTTTTTTGTGAATTGGTGCAATACAAATAAAGCAATATTAAACTGAAGGCTCAAAATAAATGTACTAATAGCCTACTTTGGTACTTCCATAGGCAAACAATCATGATTTCTTTGTTTTTACACAAAAATAGTCCAGATTGGAGTTAAAGTGCATGGTTACAGCTGAAATTAAGGTACATGGTTAGGTTTACATGTTTCAAATACTATGTATGGTTACATAGTAAAACCTACACAGTGGTCTGACATATATTATTTTTCATAAGTTGCCATTCCCATGATGATACATGAACACAATGATAAGTTTATATCTCAAAATAAACAACATAGATTCTGACATGACTGTATTTTGGGAAAATGTACTTACCACATTTTATAGCATGGCATCTTACAGTAAATGTGCCATAAAGGTAAAAGCTCCTCACTTTTGTCCCTGTACTTTGAGAGTTAAAGGATATGATGGTATAAGCATTTACCCAAGGTGATTGAATTAAATTTTAAGACAATGGGATGTAAAGTTTAAATAAATATTAATGAAATGTAACATAAAATACATAAAAATGAGACAAGATGAAAGATGCAGAGGGACATGCTATGGCTACTAGTGAAAAGGGAAAGAACCCTAAATAGAAAATGATCAAAAGCAACAACACTAAAACTATTAAGCAATTTTATTACACAGAATCAGACTCTGGGATCTCAGATAAGCTTGGAAGAATTGAAAGTATCCTTTCTCTGAAGTCTCCTTACTTCTGCTATTAAAGCCAACAAAATGAATTCGTTTGGTTCTTGTGACATTAGCCTAGCCACCCCACAAAACCAATAGTTCTAAAGTGATCTACTCTAAAACAGGAGTTACATGCCAAGTCTAGAAGCCTATTTTATCAACCAATCACACTTTATACTGCATGTGAAGACCTTCTGATACAATCTGAAGTTTGCACAAATTGCTTTGCAGAATGTTAAAGCAAAAAACAGTAGAAACAATTACATGAAGCATTGAAAACAATGCTTCCAAACCAATAAAAAACACAATGAAATCTAATTCAAATTTGAAATAGTACAATAAAAAGTATAAGCATAAATAAAACTGCAAAAAAAAAGATGGATAAATATGAAAATAACTAAAAGTGATCATTTGGAGAACTTTAATTGGCAATTCAGATACTTCAAATGTATAACGTATGTAGGCTACTTCCTTATGATAGCATATGTATACGTAATATGTAAATACCAGCCCTTATGGCACAGGAAAGAGAACCACTTTCTGTGACTCCCCAATGAGAGACACAGTCTCCCACTTTTATGGTTGAACAAACCCAAAGTTAGTTAACCTGAATCTACATCGTGTTTAGAGACATGATCTCTCTTCCTGTCTTCCTCACTCTGAATTTATTTATATTTCCAGCTCTAAGTCAGAGCAGGCATTGCCAATGGTTTTACATTATCGTCATACATGCCATATGTCGAGGCTCTGCCTCCTCTGTTCATCAGTCCAGGCCTAGTTTTTCTTTCTCCATCAGTCACCCAGAGTGATCATACTACCAACTCTCCAGTCTTCAGCCTGAGTGTGCTTGTGTTGTTTGCATCAGGGTGGGGCATTACTGAACAGTGTGTGACCAGTAGGTAAAGGTCGCCATCTTCTGGTGATGAAAAGGCATAACGTGTTGTAAGTATAGTGTTCTTCAACTCATAAAGTAGGGACATACTGTACATGTACTTACAGTCAAAATGTCTGAAACCTGCTCTCATTTTAGGGACAAAATGTAAAGTTAATTCACCTTTGAATTATAGGATAAATAATTAAATACACACTATATCTAGGTTCAAGTCTGGTTAGTGTTATGCAACTAGTCAATGTAATATCCTCTGATTTCATCATATTCATTCTGTTTGTGGATGTGTGTTTGTTCATGTTCACAAATGCAAAGAATCCTCCCCTGTTATTGGTTACATCTATTCAAACTGTTTTACAAAAATGTGTAAAGTAAGAGAGCTTATTCAAGTCTTAAGTTTACTTCAGCAAACTATGAACATGGCTTGATGTGGTCTGGATTCCCCCCACCTGACCAACAAAAATTTGATTAGAATCTGAGACAGAGCATTAGTGTCCTGATAACACCACTGTTTGTCCAGCAAGTCCTCCAACTGAACTCAGGATTCACCAAGCAGCACAAGGTTATGATGGTGTATATGATCATTTCCACACTGGAACAGACATCATTGTCTTTCATTTCATTCAAACTGTGATCATATGGAGAAAAGCGGTTGTGGATGATACTGCTCCATGCTTACAACCAGGAGCTTCTTAGCAGCACGAGTTCAAGACAAACTCACCACAGCAAACAGGAACTTTCAGAACATTATAGGGAACGTCCCCTAAAAGTTCCCCAAGGATTACACAGCATAACAAACATAATCAAAGCTTTCTATCTTGACCTTCAGGGAGCATTTGCTGAGCATCCCAGCTAATACTGATAGAAACTTAAGCAAATATTGGTAGAACGCCCAGAATGTTTGTTTTATTAGCTGGGATGTTTGTGTGAGTAACACAACATTTTACTAAAACACTTTTGGGTTTAGACGAGATCATTGTTTCAGTAAAATAAAAAGAATACTCATGGTTTGCTGTGGAAAACCAAACCATGATTCGGTTTCAACTGCAAACCATCATCTTTATTATAGTCACCATTTTACTAGTTGCCGTGGTTACAAGTGAATGCAACATATTGTTATAACTAATGGATTTTCCAATTTCCTGCCATCTGGGATGCTTTATTAGGTTTTTTTTTATAATGCTGGTATTGTATATAATAGACTGCACATGTGGGGTGTGGGGTTCAAGCTTAAACAGGAGCCTAGCTAAGCTGGGGCAGGTGAGGTTATGTTGTCATTACAAAAAAGGCAATATCATCCATTAGGAATCAAGTCTACAACTGGATAGATTAGTCAAAAGGTAAGAAGTATGAGTCATTATCACATCTCCACTGATTCAGTCAGTAACTTCAGGTGATTGTAACTGGAAGTGCTGATGAAACGTACACCGGAAGCTGAAGAGTGTCGCCGCCGCCGCCCCTCCTGCGGCTGCGCAGACACACGGTTGTTTTTAATAATGGCTCCAACCGACGCTCATGTCGAGTGGCAAACTGCTGCGATAATTCACTGTTTGTTCGAGGACGATGATGATGTTGCTGGTTTTCGTGGCTTTCAAAACGAGTATGAACATGACGGTCCAGGTGACCCAGGTTAGTATGTTATTGTTTCTGTGTGAATTACAAAGTTTATAAGAGTCGGAAATGAACGACTGACCTGTTTTACGTCAGCTAAGATCATGTAAACGCTGGTTTCGTTTTTATAAAGTAGGCTACTGTAGCTCTCCGTCGCCTTATTTTAGCTGCTGATCGATTGCATTTTTTTTTCTGTTTCAGATGACAGTTTTGACCCAGTTGTGATCGCTGACAAACTGAGAACTATAGCTGATTCCCTGAATGATGACCCCAGGTTTAAAGCTGCGTTGACAAACCTGAAGCAATCAGCAGCGCAAGAGGTAAACGGAACATGAAGCACTTTGACATTTGGGCTACATGAACTTATCAGATAGATCAAGTAAACAGTCAAGCCCGTGATTATACTATAGGCAGGTGAAATGAACAAGTGCACCAATAAGTCAGAGCCAACATGAGAACCTCAATTATCAAAGTGAACTGGTAACTTTGTGGCCAAGAAATCTCACAAGGCTGAGATCACAGATGAGTATAAACATCTATATTCATACTGTAATGCAGGCACGGCATTTGCAGTTCTACCTGAAAGGTCAGCAGAAATCATCATGCTGTCTCAGTTTTACTGCTTTACCAGGAGAAGGGAAATGAAGGGCAATCTGGAAAGTTTCAGCTGATGAAGTATTACAGCATCAGTCTTAGAAACATTGCCATAAATGTAAATTATTAATCCCAGAATGGGAAATTAAGAATTCAGTTATGAATACAGTGTGAGTTAAGTTTCAAGTTGTTTAAGTACATTGTCTGTTTTTCTAACGTTGCAGACATTTGCCAGCTTTCTATTAACACATATCTATGATTATTGTAAACTATCACCAGCAGTCTAAAACTGTAAATCTTTATTTTGATGTTTCTGCTGAATAAATGGAAATGCTCCTAGATTTACGAGCTCATTTTATCTACTTTATACAAAATATATTCTCTTTATTTGTCCCTCAGTTCAGGCTGAATAATGTCGTTGGCACATTTGATTGAATGGGATATTTCACATGTTCACTAGTCTACTTTTTGGATCAACAAGTATTATTATCATTTTTATTAATAATAATTATTGTTATTTATTATCTGCATCCTGACGATTCACTTGCCCATCTTCCATTACTGCCAAAAACGAAGCCTTTTGTTCTTTGGGAGGAATAAATGAAAAGTTTTGGCGGTAGCAGAGATGATCATAAGTCTAAGTCAAGTCGAAGGTCACTTTTAGTTTTAATGAGTAATCCTTCATGTGACGCCTGCCATCTGGTTTGATAGGACGCTGCAATGTAATAGCAATTAATTTTAAATCCATATTCATCGTTTATCTACCTGCATTTTGTAACAGGACAGATTTTTAGCTTAAACTGAGAAATTCTTTATTTGCTTTACTGAATTTGGCAAAACCTGTAGTTCAGGGGTGTCCAAAGTCGGTCGTTGAGGGCCACAATCCTGCAGGTTTTCCATGTATCCCTGCTCCAACACACCTGACTCAAATGAATTAATCATTGTGCAG
>JAOXYM010000003.1:28608906-28631439 GCA_028567055.1 Leptatherina wallacei | reverse complement strand
ATGATAACTTATTGTTACATCATTACCAGAGTAGCTAGCTGTGCTCGCAAATATACCTGTTTACAATGTTAATTTAACACAAGGACAAGGATAGAGGCACCCCTAAATCATCATGTATCGGAAAAATATGTTACATGTGTTGTTTCTACATATATTGGAACACTTTTAGTACTCAGCCATATCAAAATTCAAGAATTGTGTTTTTTGATGCACCCTACTGGACATTGTGAAAAACCTACCCCTCGTCTTTTTTACCCAATTTGAACACATCCAAATCCTTCATTTGAGTCCTCTGTCTGCATCTTAGTTCCTCCCAACAAAGATGTGAGCAGAAGAGACAAAGACAGACATGAGAAAGGAGTCAAGGTGACAGACCGTTAACAAAATGAGCCATCTTTGTTTCAGGGCATTATTTCTAACAGAAGTCAACTTTATATGTGACACAACTCCATCATCTTATCATTTTTGGTTGCAGACAAACTCTTTATATATTCTGTCAGGTGAACCTTTAAATCTGTAAATATGTCATTCTAATTCAGTTTACAGGGTAAGATTAACATGCCATGCTCCCTTCAGATGTATGGGTACCAAAGAAATTTATGCATATGAATACACTGCTGTATCCCCAATTTAATCTACTCCGACAAGCTTCATTTTTTCTTCAAATAGAATAGAATAGCAGGGGGACAGAGGAGCAAGGAGACAAGGAGAATAAGATTAGAGAAGTGAGCCTCTATTTCATAATCCATATTATAAAGATTACAGCTTCAAGCATAATGGCCTAACCCAACTCTGCTCTAACTCAGGGCGTACGGATACCCGTCTGGTTTTCCTTAGCAAGACTTCAAGCATGTTTCCTCTGAGATGAAATATTGTGCTTTGAAAATACATCACTGCTACACTATTATTCAGATAAGACATCAAATGCATACATCGGACGTACTGCTGATTACTTAAATACGTGGGGCGGAAAGGTGGGTGCATTTGCAAGGTAGGGAGGTTGTTGTGCAACTACATATTTTCAGATAAGATCATTTGCATAGAAGGTGTTTGTGTGATTTTACAGAAGCAAAATAAAGTTCAGAACAATTTGGATCAACGCTATTTTATTTCTCACAGTGGTTAAGTCAGACTGTCTTTGATCTAACTTAGTAGTAGGATGTTGGAAATCTGTTAAAGATGTAGAAGATAATGAGGTTTGCTTTGTTGTTGCACAACAGAAAAAGTTGTAAAGCTTATTTTAATCAACAGAGAAAGAAATTACTTTTTGGTTTGCTAAATTCACATTTTTCATGTTGAATTTCTTGTAGGCAACCTTTTCTTTTTTCATCTGTCTCATAATTCTTCCTTGTGCCCTTTATTTATTTACTCTATATCCTTGCATTCTTGAAGAATTAAGCTGAGATTTGACACAAATTGTGCAAGAGGCTCATTAACTGATTGATCATGAAAAAAATGTAGCTGAAATATGCTGACACATGTTTGATAACTACTGCTGCTGGTCAGTCAGTCTTATGCCCACCTCAGTTCAATTGAGTCTGACAGCAGCGCAGCTTCTGGTCCGCCTCAAAACTGAATGCACGCTCATGTGAAAGTCATTTGTGGCTCCACAAAACACTAATGTTGCATTTTACACTTTCTGCTTTTAAAAAAAAATAAAAAATTCTTTGTTCAGCTTCTAAACTTTATTCTTTCCACTTTAAAGTTTCATACTTCCACAAAAATCCCTCTGGGACATTAGTAAGAGCACATGGCAACAACAAAAAAATAAAAATCCAAAGTTAATGTTACAACAAGTAATGAACTAACCAATGATGTGGGTCGGCTGCACATTTTTAACATTTCCTCTAAACCCGCAGCGGTTGTTATCTGATGGCAGAGAATTTACATCAGTTTTCCCGCTGGCCAATGTGAAAGCATTAGAGTCTGCTGAGGAAATCCACTCTCTGGCACAAAAGCACACAGTCGAAGGCATCTGGAGTTAATTTTTTTTTTTTTTTACCCACTGAAGGTCCAGACCTTTGGATTGTCTGTCACAGGTTCACAGGCATGTTGAGTTTCATCTCACAGCGGTGTATCACTGAAAAAAGGGCGACTGTGTTGTGTTATCATCTTTCTACTCCGTTTTTGATCTCAGTCACTACTTTGAGCTAAACTGATGTTTTGTCTTTGGCCTTTTTCTTCTTCTTTTTTTTCTGTAAATTCAGTGTTGCGTAAGAAGCGAGGCCTATAGCACCGTTTCCAAGCAATAAAGGTCAAAGCATGAAAATGATTCAATATGTATTTCTGGAATATTTTTTCCATTACCCCTCTCCCTTTTCTTTTCTGCTCTTTTCTTTTCTACAAGCATCCAAAACAAACTCTTTATTTTTGTCTCATTTATACACAAACAGGGAAATTTTCTGGTTGACTTGTGAGCTGTTGATATTGGTTCTCAGCCCAAAGAGTGTGCCAGCAACAGTCTCTCATGTGACTTATCCAGAGGAAATCCAGTATCAAAAGCAGAAGATTTGTCTGGTGCTACATCATAAATATATTAAATCTCATACCAATGTTTTTGTTTGAGATGTTATGGGCTAAATCTGTAGATACTGATATTCTTTTTTCTTCATTTTTTTTCTTTTTAAGATTTTTGGACTCTATTGGCCTTTAGTTGAAAAGAAAGGGGAGTGATGTGCAGCAAAAGGCCCCAGGCCAGGATTCAAACCTGCACTGGCTGCAGCAGGTATCCAATCTTAAAGGGCATGGAGCCAGCTGTATTACAGAAACATCCTATTTTAAGATCTTGTCTCAACTGTTTGTAGCCACACAATTTAGGGTTAGGACCTTAATTTGAAAAAAAGGGAATTGCAGTTGATTGCAGATGAGAACAGATGTTTCAATTTATCCTCAAAACTGTATTATCCTAATTCCTAACCCTATAACTTCCCTTAAATTAGCTCTCCCAACCTGAAATGTGCAACCTGAGAAAAACCCATGTTGCATTAGAACGTCAAACACTAACTCCTAAACAAAGTAAGCAAAATCCTAAAGTAACACATAAATTGGAACCCCCCCAAAACTGCTCACAAACCCCTTTATCTATGTTTTAAAAAAAAGCAACAACAACAAAAAAAAACAGCTATATGGGCTGAGATTAAGTCCAGGTGAAATCACAATCATATCAATATATCTTTCCATTGCAAGTAGTTGTTTTCTGCTTTCTACAGTTAAAAATTGTGTGTATTTGAACTTGTAAGATAACAATAAAGCTGTGCTAAGTATAGCTTTTCAATCAGAAGGTGTTAGGTGAATGGTTTAATCCACACGTCTGCTCTCCTGCTGCTTTGAAACACAAACAGATGGACATTATTCATAGAAAGGTATATGGCAGGTCCTACAGATATGGTGCTGCTTGATGACAAACTTTTGTTTTTAGACGCAGGTTTCCTCATATTGTGATTCTAGAAGTTGTGGTGCAACAGACAAATGCTGCAGAAGTAGAAAACATATCTGTCAGTTAAAGGGGAAATAAGTGGAAATTCATAATTTTTAGATTGAAGTACTTAAAGAATTGCTATGTGAAGAACTAGAGGGGTACACCATCTCTGTGTTGATCTCCAACCCCTTGTTTACAAGCGTATTCATGTATGTTCATGTGCATCGCTGCCTCCTCCCTCCTCTGGGAACCCTTGTCCCTCCCTTCCTATAAAAAGCTAAAACCAGTGGGAAATGGCAGTATGTATTTTCTAAGCAAAATGGCGGAGAGTGGAACAAAACATTCACCTGAAGATGATCCGACATTACCTCTAAAGACACAACGGTTGCTGACTCAACTGTGTGCTAGCACCATTAGCAGCGAACAGACACTGATAGTGACAAACTAATGGTATAAATTCATTTACGGACAAAAAAGAAAATTGCCAAAAGGTACTTCTCTTGCTTGAGGCATTATAACGTTATAAGTTACTTACTTCCTCACTTGATATGTTTCACAAAATGATAATGTTGTTTTGCTCAGTGTGTTTGAACTTTGCAGACATTCGTTTTCAGATGAGGCTACTGGGGGGCAGCGGTAGAGGGAGGTGTGGCCCATGGCTTTGTTTTAGTCTACAGGCACTTTACAACAGCAAACCATTCAATTTTCCCCCTTTAAGTGTTTCCTAAAGTTAGTTGGGACTAGTTTCTGTAACACTATGGTAGAAAAAAATCATGAATTTGGCATTGCAATGCTTACATGGGCCACCATTTATTTTTTGGTTTGCATTCACTTCATTAAAAGTCATTGTGCTTTTTCAATATTCTAAACATATCTGCTGTCAATAAGAAATCCTGTTTTTGTTTTGTTTTTCTCTCCTCTTAGTTGTTGTGTTCCACGGTGCAGAAGGCTCTGTTCGAGGAGGAAGAGAGAGTGAGGACTCTCTCCCAAAAGGTGCGTTCCCTGGAGAAAGCCAATGGTCACCTGAGGGAAAAGGTGAAGACCCTGAAACGCCAGCTACGCCAAGCTCAACGAGGAACAACAAAGGAGCAACAGACCCTCAGTCTCAAACAGCTCTATGAGTCAAAGACGCCCCAAACTCACCCCGACCAGGAAACTACCCATGATCAAAAGAACCCTCCACTCAAACAGGTCCTGACCAAAAAACTAAAAAACTAGTTAGTTTGTCTTTTTCATCTGTCAAGGTAAACCAATACTTTTCCCTCATGGTGCCATACAGCAGCAGATACAAAGATAGCGAGGGAAAGGTTGGTTGACAAATACAGCGACAGCACAAACAACTAGCATTATTCATGTCTTCATTTAAACAGTGAAATTGGAATCTCTTAGTTGTTTTTTTTATATATTAAATGTTATTTCTTTTAGTGCTGGACACATCATGCATCATATGAATGTTTGCTTCTTCAAAAATGATATTCTTCGACGCTTCAGATTAAACTTTGTCATTTGAGGCTCCACATTTAGACTGCATGTCCCAGTTTCATCTAATCTGCTCTCATTTTGGGGTTTAATGGAGCACAAATAACATCTTAATTAAAATGTATTTGGCATTATGTTCATTTTAGATGATCAAAAACCTCTGATCTTTAATACTGTAGACTAGAATGAGCCTCCATATTTTAAGTGGAAGTAATAATCCTCTGTTTTTACAAGAATTTAGATGAAGAGGAGCAGAGGAGATGCATGTCACATTATTTCAACCTTAGATCTTTATGTGAAATCTAAGATGCAGAATAATATGACTTTGCGAACACCTTCTAAGGGAATATTTGATATTACCCAAACAATAGGCAAAATAAGTCAAGAGAATAGATTTAGTTGGCCAAAAGGTGCAGTCATTCCTGTCTGCATTAAAGTGGTTAAAAGTTTGAAAACCATATGTCAGGTAACCTTTTAAAACCTGAGGTCACCCTATTGGGTGAGAACAGATTATGCAAAACTGCCAAAAATGGCCATTTTGGAGACGTCGCCTGAACTGTCTGTACTAAAGCCTCTAATGTTGTCCTTATCAGAGTTGGTCCTTGCAGAGATTATGTTCACATATTATATTATGATTTGATGAAGGTTTAGAGCTACAGCTGCATCGTTCCAAAGGGATATTCATATTCATCCTGAAAGACTTTGGGGTTTTCTTTAGGCAAGCCTGAAACCTTTTTCCATTTGTGCCATCTTCATATAATCTTCACCAGTAATACATATACTGATATTTACTAATTTCTTCACAAATCCCACAAGTATTTTCTTTAGTATGAATAAAAAAGTTTTCAACTAGACCTTGTGGTTGCGGAGAAATGCTCATTTCAATATGTGTACGCAATTTTACAGAAAAAAAACAGACACAGGGCTCAAAGGGTTAATTAAGGAAGTAAGTGATTTTTACACTATGTTTGATGGCACTATGTTGTGCAAAACACTTTTTCATGAATATATAGTGTGCCATGTTTTTGTTGACTGTAAATTGATGGAAAAAATGCCACATTTTTAGATGGTTTTATTTGGATGAATTTACTTTAAGAGACATTCAAACACTTTCTTTGCAAATTAGGATTTTTTTGTTGTTATTATATTAAAATGTGGTGAAATTTGGCAGCTTACAGTTACTATACATCACACTCCACTTCAATATTAATCTTTATTTAATCCATTTTTCATAAGAGTGCATATTTTCCAAGTTCTTCTTTGTTTATGGGATTTATTTTTAATCAAAATGTCATTTTTTTGTATGTGAATATGAGGTGCTGAGCACCCATTAAGTTGAGCCAGTGAAGCTGGCATGGTAGGACTGGACTTTTTCTGCGTCAGAAAGGAAGGTTGCTTTTATCACACATTCAGTATTGCTTATGTTATTATTCTGCTTTCCGTAAAGTATATATTTAATCATTTTCCTGTAGCATTATAATGCTTGTCATCAATATAAAACCTTTTTTTAATAAATTAAACTTTTTCACACTTTTTTTTTTAAATTGTCTGTTTATTCTGCATAATAACATTGGACTATGTTACATTCAGACTTTGTGTGTTAACAGTTCCTGTTACATATCAATCCATGAAACTGTTAGTATATAAATCAAACCATAAGATCTATTGTGCACAAACTTTCTCTGCACCACTTTAACCACGCTGAAACAGTTGTAATCCACGAATGTGTAAGATTTGCAATCTGGATGTGTAAGATTTATGTCTAAGATGACATGCTGAGTTTTCTAGACTACACAGGAGAGGGTTTTATACAGTAATGTAAATCAGCTGTCATTCTTTGATCTGACAGTCCAATAAAGTCCATTATAGTTTAATATTCCAAAAGTTTATAACACTGATATTTTAAGATAAATGTGTCTAGAGATGTGTGTCTGAACAGCTGAACAAACGGACCACTGCAAGAGCTGCAATGCAGAAGGTTGATGTATTCAATCGAAAGCTACAGTCATTAGTTGTAATGTTTCATGCTTCCCATCTATTCAAGTCAGAAATGATAAACGCTTTCTGGTATGCACAGCGTGTTTAGTGTGATTCAGGGCTAATAAATCAGAAGTTTCCAAACGATCGGTACAATGTCAAAGGCAACATTAATCATGAAAATAAACTGGCCTTATGATGACCTGTTTCTCTAGAGCTGTAGTTCAGGTTAGATCTAGTGTTCTTTAGGAGTATGAAATTGTTTCAGATGCAAATCATTTTGGCACATGACATTTTCAACACACTTTCCAGGAGAACTGAACCAGATTTCTTCCATATGGTTCAGTTGTACAAAGCAGAGAATGACATGCAGGTTTTGTATTGTGAGAAACAAAAAGGAAGAAAAAGACCCACATTTCAAGCATGTTGCTGATAGGTGCTCTCTTGCAAAATAAAAAAAAGCAAAAAGGAAATGAGAGGGCATTACAAGCTTTTGCTTTTGTCCATTATTTAAAGACAAGTCCTGAATTAAGAAAAATTGTTGAAAACAACCTCGTCCTTTTTGTTGGCTCTTTCTTCTCCCCGTGAAACCTTTGTATCTGACAGCCTCGCCTGCAGCCAACTGTCAGGATCCCATGGAGCTGCGCCAAAGATGATATACACACACTGCTTTCTCAACATAAACCACTGTACACGGCCAAGCTGCAAAACAGATGTCAAACAATGTGGCTACACAGAGGTGGTCCCTCGGTGGAGACCTGTGGACATGATTTGTTTATCATTTAAACATCATATTCATTGTTGTTTTTTTGCCAAACGCTCTTAGTTTCTCTTGGTGCTGTTTGTTTTTTTGTATTGATAATCCTTGGGTGTCCGATTATTATTATTATTACATTTTTTTCCCATTTTAGTTCACAGGGGTGTCCATAATTCTGATCCACACTGTCCGTTATACACTACTTTTCTTTATAATTATACTTTCATTTTCACTTCTGTCTGGCATTGGCATCCAGACAGATCACCTTCAGCTGTCACTTGTCTGAATAACATTTTCCCCAATTCTGTATTTAGGTAAAAGAAAAAACTCAAATTAAAGTTCTAATGAAATTTACTTTAATGTGGAGCATGTTAATCTTAATTATGTTTGTAATATAATGTTTCTGATTTATTGAGAACACTGTCCGCTAACTCAGATAAAGCATCTAATGTTGCTCTAAATCAAACTAAATAAGAAAAATAAGAAAATAAAAAAAAAAACAACATCAATCAGTCTCATATTTTGGACAAGGGTGTGGATGTTATAACTATTACTTTACATCTCCACATCATTTGTGGACTTTGAGAAGTAAAAATCTGAATCTATTAAGGGTACATCACATATATACAAGTAAGATTAACCCATTCTGACCTATAGAGTGCTGTTTAAAAAACACTTAAAGCTGAGGGTTTTTCTCCAAAACTGTATCTATCCACTGAACCCTTTTCACCACAAATACAAAACAGAAACTGTTTGGAAGGTTAAACCTAATAATTACTGTAATCCACAAAGCATGTTAAAGGACGTTGACGCAGGAAAACTGGAAAGAATATAAAGTTGTCTGCACTTATATGGTGCAATTTTAGCTTATCTGGGTTTTACTAAGTGCTTTATAATGTGTTTCTCATTCCACCATTTACACACACATGCATTTGGAGCTCATTTTCCTTTTGTACATTCAGTGTTGTCTTTGGAAACCTTGTCTGACCGAAGGACATTTTCACACATGGAAGGGCTTTCTGATTAGCGGACATCTCTCTGAGCCCCAGCTGCCTCCATTGGCAAATGAAGACAAAATGAATTAAAACAAAAATAAATGTGAAAGGTTCCCTTCTTGGATGAACTTTTTAACTTTTTAGCTTGTCTTCTACAAACAGCTCACGCAGACTCAACTTGTCAACCAAATCGGTTAACTCTATTTAGGGCTGATAATTACTTCATGGTGGAATCATTTTTTTAAAAAAGGAACATTTAATCAGTGGGAGCTTATCGAAGTAATTACAACATAACAACTTGTGGGAACCACGCTGCATCCTCAGTGGAAATGTTTGAGCAAGTGAAATGATCATGTGGTCAACATCTTAGTGGGGCATGTTGGTATACTAATTAACATCTCACATTCTTCAAAACAAAATGAAATTGAAATTTTCTCCTGGTAAGAACACTTGGGGAGTGTCATTGACTGGACGCTATGAACACATAAGCTTGTAGATCTGAAAACTGAAGCCCATTCAAAACACATCCTGCATGATCCTAATTCTTTTCATAGTTTCTATATCTTTTAGAATAAATGTGTAGAGTTCCTTGCTAATTGTATGACTTCACGGGTTCTCAGGCTTATCAATGACATCCTCATAACATCTGCTTTTAAATAAACAAGAAGGTAATGGCCAAAAAATGTTTGACTCATAGTGTCAAAATAAAATTTACCGATGGATGGCAAGATTTTGGCTGTGCCCATCTCTTTTAGACTCCCACTATGAACAGCTTTTCAGGCTTTTTATCTATTATCTGAGATGTTTCAGTCCAGATCAAAATAGTGGAGCCACTGCTCAGCCACTATAGACAAGATAGTAAAAAACTGAAACACTCAGACATGTAATATTATAAAATTCAGCCATGTGCAAGTCATATATTCTCTCTCTTTCAGGTTGCAGCTTCCTCACTATGATGTCTCTCAGTCTGGTAGTACATCACCCAGCACTTCAGCGATTACGCCTTTGATCTCGGTGGAAATGTTTCCTCATTGTGGCTTAACAGTTGGCCAGCTGTGCACTGGTGATTTTTCACTGTTGCTTGTCCACTTCTGTTTCAGTAAGAACGACTGATGTGTGTATTTGCCCTCATGAGTTGCTGCTGCTCCAGCCTAAAGTCTCAATACAACGTTTTTTACCTCAGCTCTGAACTTCAAGCTCAGTCTTTATAACTCTGAGGCGAACGAAATGCAGTTCAAGTATCTTGGCAAGTCAAAAAGTGTGAGCGAACGTTTTGGTTTTTCTTTATGATTACCATGACTCCAAATAAAACTGCTTTGCCCAGTTATAACTTGTGGAAAAGTCAAGGTTCACACTTCAGGATTGGGTTTTCATTGTTTTTACCCCTACTTTAGCGAGGCGTTTCCGTGGTCTGTGATTTTAAACAAAACTGCAAAGTACTCAGACTTTATTTCAGACTGGAAACTGCCTCAAGTGTACACACAAATGGTACTTGTGGCAATTACAGTATCTCTCTTTCTTTCATCTTTTCTTCAATGTGGCTGTGTCATTGTGTCTTACTTTCTCCAGCTACTGCTTTCTTTCCCTCCCTTTCCCTCCTATTGCCACTCTTAACCGTCTTTCTCTCTCCTGTAATTATTCCTTTCTTTGTCCGTGTTGCTGACAAGTCTCACCAGAGCTCAAGCTCACATGTTAGTTGTTAGCACTGCCAATCTGCTTTTATATCTGAAGCTTTCTCTTGAGGAGGTTTAGGCTTATACTGCCACATTTTCCATCCCGGATGTTTACTGCGTTTTAAATTATTACTTTGGAGTGGAGGTTTATTTTGTGTACTGTCTGGGCTGCACTTGAGGTTTTTAGTGTGCATAGTTGTCAGGAAAAAGTACAACACACTTGGATGACTGTTGTTCTTTGTTAACTGACACTAGATGTTAATATTTGGATTTTTGATTGCATGCCACATATGAGTATGTGTACGTTGGAGCTTTCCTTAGAACGCAAGGGTTCAGATTTCATGTGGAGCTGAAATTTCATTAGCTGAGCTGTGAATGAATGGTGATGAGAAGAGGAGGTATGCAGCTGCTTCAGACTCCAGAGCATGCAGAGCATCGTGTGATGGGAAAGGACCATGAGGTAGTGATGGAGCTGCTTGGGTCCAGCTGCGTGATTGTGAGAGATCATTAGGACAGCTGTTTACAGAAGAAAAAAGACTTGTCTAGTATTAGATACATAGCTCTGCCTGTTTGATGCTTGTATGTTTATTGTCCTGTTTAATTCTGGGATACAAACACTTTTTTACAAAGAGTTCATAGATTCACGAACAGAGCATAGTCAAAGGTTCCACCTTAACTACAAAACAATCAAACAAAAAATCAGGAAGTTTACAGTGAAGCCACTGTAGACTAACTGCTCTTAAGGGCGAATGTGGCAGGGACAAAGGAGGGTCTGGATGGAGTTTGAATCCCGGCCTCCTGGGTGATAGTCACGCGGCCGGGGACTGCAAGTTGTATACCAAAGTGCGTATAACAAAGAATATAGCATACTAAAGAGTGTTTCAAGGCTGTTTCAGGTGTCAGTGAGATTTTGAATAAACTTTTCCAACTTTCCAAGTGAGCCACCAAATGATAAAAACATCCAGTAGAATTGAGCTAAAGCTTCAGCTAAAAACAGAAAAAGTAATACTGAAGCCACTCTCATGGAGGAATCTTCATACAGCCTACACTGACTTTATTTCCAGCTCCATTCTCCTTTAAGACTATGCACAACATCACATGCACAGTGGGGAAAATTTTGCATTGTGGTGAACTATGCAACTTCAGTCTTCTCCCAATGATAGGGCATGTTACAACTAATCAAATTAGCAGCTCTCCTTACATCTTGGTACAAGTCTATCCTGTAAAACAAGCCTGAGCATTACATGTGAGGATAAATTACAAACTGATAAAATTTCTCTAAAATTACTGCTGGCACGGTATTTGTGTACACTGTAAACAGAGGATGTGTGGGTCTTTCTTCTATGTAAAACAATGAAAAATGTTCTTGGTCATTTTTCAAGATGATTTTCGTAACGAGGAGAATGAATTTGGACCAAAAAAAACGTCTGCTCTTACATTTACAGGCGTTCCTGTTTAAATTAAGACTTTGGATGCCAAAGTATGCAAAAGAGTTAGTTGAAAAGTTTAGCATGGAATCATATGGACTCATTCATATGGAGAATCATTTAACTGTTTGCTCTCTCAACTACACTGACTCCCAAAGCGATCTGAGGCTACCCAGAATTCCACGGCGCATACTGTTGATGAGTGTGTCATGGTATGGTAAAAGTGCTGCTTCATGATGTGCATCTCCATCTATGTTCTTCCTCTTTTTTTCTCTCTCTTTGGTTTCCTTTACATCTGCTCTCATCGCCAAAATCAAATGTGTTATTAATGCAAGTTAGACAAATGTCAACTTTCTGGCGATGTTTGACCCTAATTGCAGGCTGAGTTTTCCAAAAGTGGAAAGTGAGTGGCTTTCCACATTCTGCCAGATACTCTCCATCTCTCATTTTTCATCCTACCCTTCATCCTGTGTATTATTATTACTGTGGTTTGCAAAGTCATGCAGGACTTTGAGGGACTGCAAATTTTCACAAACTAATGTGCTTTGCTTTCTAGACCTATAAGGAGTGTTCAGTAAGACCCACAGAACTCAGTCCCGATCTTTAAGAAACATCACACAGGTTTACCAGCTGTTAACCATGAGTCTTTCAAATGCAAACACATTCACTTCACCCTTTCCCACTTATTTCTGCTAAAGTGACTCATTCACAGAAAGTGAACTGCTTTCAAACTGTACGTCACTCATCTCCAGGGCTTAAAGAGGAGAATGATCTCACTTTATAGTTAAGTCTGTTGCCCTCCTCTGTGCTCCAGCCCCTCAGGGAGAGTGACTCGTTCGGATTAAAACAACCTGGTTTTGTTTCTACAACAATGCGTGAATGCGGTGCGAAGGAGGAATGGAACTGGAACATATTGGACATAAATGGCTTTTGTCTGTTTATTCCTGTTTTGGGCCAAGGAAAATAAAATATTTGGCACAAACCTTTGTGGTTATTCGACCCCTTCATTCAAAGCAAATGTGCAAGTGAGATGTTTGGAAATGATATAAATGATTAGCTTAAGATGAAAATGTCTGTTTCTGTATTTATTTGCTTCTTTTTATTTTATATCATAAAACCTCCATGAACCAATCCATATGGTTAGTCTCTGCTTTATAGATGTACGAGTTGGCTGATTCTGTAAAGCTCAGTGAGTGTGTGTGTGTGTGTGTGAGAGAGAAAGGAAGACTGTATTGTATTGAGGACCAAGAATTTGCTAAATTGTGTAAATCATCTTCAAAATATTCATTAAATGTTTGTTTTTTTACATTCAAAATGTGTTCTGTACATAAGGCGTATATAAGTTGCTTATACTGAACTTGCAAAATAAGAATAAGGTTTACCGTTGTCTTGTGTGTCCATGAAACCAAACAACACATTTATTCGGACATCCGTTTGTCAACACCCCAAAGGAAGTTGGAACCAAGGAAGTTTTTACAGAGGAGTTTGCACTCAGACTTTTGTAAACATTGGAGCTGAGTTCAACAACTGACTGAAGAGGGTTTTTTTTATATACTTAAAAAATAGCTTTTTGCAGCCCAATACATGATAATATGGGATAGTTATCTATAGAACAGCTCTTTTATATACTTTTAATTTGATAACACATTCAATTTAGTTTTGTTTTTAGAGCTCAGACAATGTTAGCCAGTAGAGAAAACATGTGGGGGAAAAAACAGAAAAAAGTAAAGAGAATATTCGTAGCTGTGAATCACTGATGTTGTCAATAATCTACTGAACCGCAAGCATTTTTAACTTCTATCTATAGTTTCTTCTTTGTTTTGTTTTTTTCATTTACATACCTGTAAAAAATGTGTGACTGCATCCTGCACAATAGTGAGGATATGACATGAGCTAAATCAGATCACTGAGATCCAGACACAGATACATGAACACCTGTCAAACCCTTTAGAAGCACCATTGTGGCAGTTAAAGATCTGCAACAGCAAGATGACAATACCAGATATAAAATTACAGCTGGTGCAGCTGGTATAAGAGGTAAGAGTGACATATAAGATGAAGGAGGCTAAGAAAAAGGTATTTCCCTCCATCTATTTAACATTTTACATAAAGTGTCACTGTAAAGTGTTGTACTGTGTTTAAAATCTGCAAACATGTATTCATAACTTATGAGTTGTACATAAATGTAGCTTTTTGAACATCAGCAAGAATATTGCCAGTGAACACACAGCTGTTACATTTCCCTTTTAAGCAGTTTTTTTTTGGAGGTAGGTCTCACACATTGCTGAACCTGTAAAGCTTCATTTTGTTGGCTCCAAAGAGCAGAATTTATATGTCTCACTGGTCACAAGTCTGACTCAATTGGCAATGGAGTCTTTGTATTACATGCATCATTATGCATAAACTTAAATGTGTTTTTACAAAGAATTGAGATAACAAAATAAGTAAGTATACTGTATTTGTACATACTGTACGTATGCAGTACTGTATGGACACACTTGGTCTTCCTGATCCCACTGGCTTGTGTCCCAGAATGTATGCATTCTTCATTCTGTATATTTTCCATTTCTCCTATGTCCTCATGGAGAAACAGGTTCACTGTGTATTTATTAGATTTTTCTTACTGGAAATTGTAAAAAGAAAAAACTCTCAGTAATGACAGCACACATGCTGATGGACATCATGGACGTAATAGGTACACAAACCTCCCAAGAGTATACTGACAGATATTAGCACAATAACTTCCTGCTGACTGATGTCTTCTCAACATTGATTACTTCAGCCCTTTATTCAATACTCTAATAGACTTGAAAATGAAATGAGTAACTGATAAATATATAGATTTATCAGGAGATATTTCATTTTTAAGGTGTATAGATAGAATATAAAATCACACAGCTTGTCTGTCATTTGCAAGCAATCATAATCCATCTTATCTGTATTCTGCATAATTATTGGAGTGTAACTTAATGCTTGAACATAAAGTAGGTCACCTTGGAGAAGTAGCACAGTATCACTCACCCATTAGTCAGTAATGATGTGAGAGGTAGCAAATTTATAAACCATCTAAAAGAGGACCTAAAGTAGGTGTTTACAGTTTGATGATTCTTTCAGGACACATTTGCAGCAGGTGTTTATGATTTTGTGCCTCCTTCACTTGATAATGGAAGCTTCATAAATCTCTGCAGACTTCCTCATCAGCAATGTGCTTTCAGTGCTTCCATAAGGTTTAAATTACCACCATCAATGAGATAAATCAATTTGCAAGTGGCATGGCTGGATCTGTCACCATGGTTGTTGTTTTGGCTCATCACTGTATCAAGTCTCAGCCTCACATTCCACACAGGCATGGCCAGCAGAACTCCTAGAAATGGATGTAGACTTACAGTCTTCAATCACCGAGCTGCTGCTGTTACTTTTCAGAAAATTTAGACGCATGCACATATGATTTCATTGTGTGGGGTTATTATCTGGTACCGTGCTTTACTTGTACTGTTTAACACGGCGTACAATGTCATGCCTCAAGTTCAACTTTTCCACTATCCCTCATCCAAATATGGGTTGCATCTTTCAACACTTTCCACCTTGTAATTTACATAAATTCCCTCTCATTATTCTGAAACAGTTCCTTGTTTCCGACTCAACCGCATCATTTTTATTCTATCCACTGTCTCCTGAATGGAGGCAACCACCAGACTCACCAGACTCTACTCTTGCGCTCCGCTCTCAGTTCTTCTTCAGCAGCCAAACCACAAGCCTTAATTACCCAGCATTCCTTGGAGAGAACAAAAAAAACTTCATGCAGCAGAATATTAAATGAACCCCCATGACAAACCTTTTTATCCACAAAAACTCTGATTTCATGAGATAAACAGCTGCAGAATTTTGAGAAGTCTTATTTTCAAGCATATGTTTCTAAATGTGGACGGCATGAACAATAGGTATAAAAACTGATGTTGTTTCATGTACAAATGACCTCAGACAGCCCCCTAATGCATAGAAGGGAATTTAATGTAAGTGTCACTGACAAATGTCCTCTAAGCAAGCACATAGTGTTCCAAATTACTGGCTTTCACACTTAACAATACTCACTTTTCAAAAGTTCATGGTGCATTACATCTGTGTTTACAGTTTACACTGTAGCCCAAACAGCATTTATCAAAAGGCAACATATTTATGTTACAAATACTGATTTGTACAACAGATTTTTCGTCCTTTTTTTTTAACCATACATTGATCATCCTCTGCAAGCAATTAGGAGCAGCAATCAAATGGAAAACATTCATATACATACTGCTTTTCCTTTAGACTGAGGCAGTATAAAGGCTATGGATAAGCAAATGGATAAGCACCTCTAAGGATGAGGTCAGTATTCTTGTCCTGAATCTCACTCCTGATGTTTTCCTTCCAAGTTGCCTGAGTAATCAGGAAATGAGATGTGGTTTTGCGTGTCAGCATCACTACCGTCACATCACCACTGTGGAATGTATAAATGTTGGCCGTGTCAGCACAAAACCTAATAAGAACATTTAAATAGGTGATTTTTTTTCAGTCTTTGCTAAATCATTATTACAAGCCTCTACTACTTCAGTACTAGTTTTCTACTTTGGAGATGTCGACAGGTTTAAGGAAAACTTTTGGCATAATGCATTGGATTTTTTCAGCTGAATTTATAAGCAACAATAAAAATCAAACAAAATCATCAGTGGGCATAAGACAGAAGATCAATTAGAATGAAAGAAGAGCAATTTAGGAAAATTAATGCAAAAGCTAACTTGTTTTTTATTATCAGGTTTAGAACTGCTGATGAAAGTAAGATTTTTTTGCATCTAAGGTTTTGATGCTTTCCTGTTTCCCTGTCACAGAAATTCAAAACATAAACAATTCACAGTAAAATTTTATCTGGAAAAAAGATCATTTATCTTAAATGTGCTCTGTGGTTTGAAATCAACACTTCCATCAATGTCCAGACACATTACACCGACTACCCAACAAAATGCACAGTAAAGCTCAAAAATCCTTCCTGAAGCAGAAAATCCAGCTTCTTCATGTTCTTACAGTTTCTGCTCTTCACTCGTCTGTATGACAGCGTTAGGAATTAGAGTAATAAAAGATCTCTGTGACTAAATCTTTTACCAGAGCTCATTTCATCGTAGCAGTAACTTTATCATGTGAAACTAAATATTACATTTCATTTCCAGAAAGTGACATCTTCTGTCATCTCATACAGAAGAAGTGTGAATATTTCAAGAGATCAGAGAATGAGAGAAGTTCATGTCAGTGAAAGATCCTCATTTTCATTGAGCCATCAGGTCAGGGACTGTAATGAGTCCAGATCATGAAGTACACATCATTAGAAGACATTTTCATAAAGCTACTCTATATATGATACAATAAGTGTGGTATACAGCACTAAGAGCAATTTTCAAAATTTACGTTAAAAGATTTTGAAAAAGAAAAAAAAGACAAACACCAGAGCGGGTTTGTCTGCGTTGTATTTCTAAAGGGAGCTAAATGGGGTGGGGGGGGAAGCAGAATATAAACTTGATGCATACATATACAGACAGTGTAAAGTAAGATGGAGTGAGTCAGTCTGATGCACATCCTAGTCTTTAATCCAGGTTTTTTTTAATAATCTAAATAGGCTGCATGTGAAAGAAATATGCTTATATGGAGCACTGTGACAACAGACAGTACCATTACAGCAGCACAGTACATGATGACAGATGCATGTTCATTTTCTTTTCTTTTTTTTTAGTTCCAGCCTCAGGGGAGAGCCTGGGATGCTGATGTTTACAAATACCGTTTTGAAGCTCTCAATTCAAGTGTTAACATATTTTTTTTATCCATTTTAAGGAGTAAATAGACTTAAAGACTTCAGTTTAAGTTACACATGACACTAACAAAAAAAAATATTAGAGGAAGATTTTTTTTTTTTTTAATAGAAGCTACCTATCACCAATAACTCCATCATACTGGATATCCTAAAGGCACCTTAGACAAAAATAAATCCCTTCTTAAACAGGTTTAGGATTTTTTTTTAAAGAGAAAAGGGAAGCCATTTCCTCCCAAAAAGCCAAACCACTGCATGAAAACACTGTAATGCCACAAAGAAGGCTACATAAATAAATTGAGTTTTTGTTGGATAAACTATTCTGTCATTGATTGTCTAAAAGGATCATTTATAGACACCAAAAGCAAATCTGTAAAATCACAAGATTTGATTCACTTATTTCACTAAAACATATTTTTAAAAATCTGCATTATTCTGATGTACTGTGACACTGCATGTCTGCTTAACGGTGCATTTTTTTAAGATAAAACATGCAATGGGAAATTCTCACCTAGTCATGCAGATGCTTTTTTGTTTTTTAAAAGATTTTTGGCTTTACACTCCAGATTCTAAAAGTAGGAGGTTGATAAAACAACATAAAGATATACAAAACAATTTAACAAAGAGACAAGTTGAAAAAAAAAATCTACAATAAAAACAACATGTCCAACAAGCTCTGTCCTGCTCCTGCAAAAACAATCCCCCCTACAAGAAGGTGGGGGAGGTCATATTCCCCTCCTTCCTTTGGTATCCATTTCAACTCATCCCAAAAATGATCCGCTCTGGTGCATCATCATCATTGACATCAAGTCTCCCTCCACCTCCTTTTCAACCCTTTTTATATCTTCCCTCTCAGGCTTGACAGGCTTGCTCCCCCTGCAGGCAACAGGTTGGAATGACGCTGTATTCCTAGCCAGACATGGGGGGAGATGGTGCCGCTGGTTCCACCGAGGGGGTTAAAATTGGAAAGTGACTTAGGATTGAAAGACAGGTACATGAAGTGGGTTACGAATCACACACTGCTGGTTGGGTGGCAGCGGTAGGTGCAGCTGGACAGAGGGTCTGCTCCTCCATCAACGTTTTGGGAGCAACCTCCCTCACAACAATCTTCTGACAGAGAGAAAAAATCTGTAAGTTTTAACTTTCTTTGGCATTAAAGAGATGAACTTTAAACTCAAAGTGAGACTGGTACCTCCATCTTTTTCTGGCATCAGTAGGTGAGTTCGGCACGGACTGGGCAATGTGGGGTTGGGTCCTTCACTACCAGTGTTCAGCTGGAGACGTCTCATGTGACGGATCACAGCCGTGGCGTTGAATGCTTGCTGTAAAATAAAAAACCACAGATCCATTTAACATCCAACAGTAAAACTCCAGGTTTGGTAGTCATACCAAATCTTAAAAGTTTTTGACAATTAAGATCCATTCTCCAAAGTTCATTCCCTGTTTAGTGCAACAATAAAAAACCAACAACATACTGTATGCTCTTCACAAGAGTCTGACTTACCTTCCACTTGCTCTTTGCAAAGTTCTTCTTAATCTGAGCACTGACAGACTCATGGATGTTCTTATCCAGGGCAGTGTCTCCAGAAATCCTAACAGAGAAAGAAAGAAATATTTACTAGTGTGTTTGCGGTGGGTGCAAATTATAATGTCATAGATAACAAAAGAGAAAACATCACAGGAGATTTTTTTTTAAAATCTCATCTCGGGGATGAAAGTAAACAATGAAACTGACACATTGAGATTTTATACCAACAAAACAACAGAAATTTAACTTGCAACCATGATGAGCGCATACCACGGGTGCTGCAGAGCCTGGTCACAGGTGTAACGTGTGTTAGAGTCTTTCTCCATGAGATGCATAATGAAGTCTTTAGCTTTAATGAAAGAAAAAAGATTGAAAATATTTTAAAAACTCAATCTTAAAGTTCATCTGCATATATCCATGTTACGCTTTAACAAGGTCTCTCTTAAACTAAAAAGCTAGAATTTTGCAATGAGGTACATATTCTATGCCGGAACATTACATTTAAATAAACATTGTAACTAATAGTTAGACAGAACCACTGGGCAGGGAAACAAGAGGCCAAACTGGGGGGGGGGGTAGTTGGCATGTGATTACTGCCTTTGTTTTTGGGTTAAATGCTTGGAATGGGGAACTGCAGGGATTGGTTAAAACCTTTTCCTGCTTGGATAATTTAAATCATCTCTCTTTTTTTTAATGAGAAAGAGGTGGTCTTTGTCTAGCCCAAAGGACTTGCAAAAACTAATGAAATGTCTGGTAGCTGAGTGGAAACTCCCAAAAAGTAACAGCCTGATTCAGTGTTGGGGGCTTCGCCTTGTTGAAAGAGAGGAACTGCATATTTCAGACATCAGTGTGCCAAAAAGTTCTTCAGACAATTCAGCTTTCTAGAGAGCTGGAGTAGTCTTGGGATGTAGATTAAAATGTTTTTACTGTTAGTTCCATAAATGTCTTAGCTTTTTTTTGTAGCTTTACATAGCTATTCATAACAAAAGCCTAACTTAGACTTAATGGCAGGACTGAAGAAAAAGAATTTGATGTAAACACTACCTGAATCAGAGATATCATCCCAATAAGGAGAATCAAACTCATACTCTGCTTTCAGGATCTGTTCAAACAGTTTGGCGTCATTCTCATCATAGAAAGGCGGATATCCACACAACCTGACATACACAAAAAATATAAGCTCATTTTACATTTGATGCATGCAACACATTTCTAGCAACAACTGTGAAAAGATGTGAAAAACATTTGGTGGAACATCTCTAGCTTGATTAGGTTCAAGAAGAGCTCTCCTGAGAAGCCAAGCCTTTCGCAAGTAGATAAACTATCTGTGTGAAAGTTCAATAAAACTCATGGTTTCAATTACTTGAACAACACTGCATTATTTATCAGTGCAATTTACATTTTACACAAAAAGTCTATAATAAAATTCAATATTGTCAGAATTCGTAAGTAAGAAGTATCTTAATCTTTTCTAAGACGACTTCCATCTTAAAGTTGTACTCACAGAATATATGAAATGACACCAATGGACCAGCAGTCCACTGCTTTGCTGTAAGGTTTCTGAGCCAACACTTCAGGGGCTTAAAAAGAGAAGACAAGAGTCATTACACAGACTACAGCTGTCTAAGACAAGATGCATTATGATATTGGACATGTGTTGAAAATAGCTCATGCCTTCTTTTATAAAAATGTGATTTTGTACATGCTTTTCCATTAACTTCTACTAAAAGAAACTGTGGTACTGTAGATGCCATCGTGTTCTCTGTCATGCAAATTCACTTTAGTTGATAATTTACATGAATTCGGATTGCATCCGTTGGTTTCCGTAATGTAAAGCAGGTAATAAAAAACAGAATTCTACTTTAAGATAGTATCTGATTACTTTACCAACATATCCAGGTGTTCCACAGGCTGTCGACATCACACTACCGGAGCCCTCGATTTTAGACAGACCAAAGTCGCTGATCATGATTTTGGAGTCTTCGTCCATGCTGTAATACAGCAAGTTTTCTGGCTGTGAGTTTGGGGAGAAATTTGAAAAACCAGGGATGTAAATAGATTGCCATCATTTATTAGTAACATAATCTCTTAAACACACAAACAAACCTCTTCCAAAACAACATTCACACAGTAATTACTTGTCTACACAAAATGATTAAATTCTTGTGAGGATGGTATTACGTTGGCAAAACTAAAGCCTGCTTTTGTTTGCTATACACAAAGCTGCATTATTTTGGCAACATGTATTCAAGTAGGGGAACACAAGGTTTTTCTAAGCACTAAAAATAATTTTGGTTATCCTTCGCTGTTATATAAACACAGTTTGAAACAGCTTTGTTGGCATTTATTACTCAAGTTAAAGGCCTTCAATTAGTTCCAAAACAAAAATGTGTTCATTTAAAATAGACGCAAATGCAAAAAATAGAATGAGGCCTTTAAAAAAGAAAACAGTGTATAATCTATTATGGAAGAACAAAACTATTCAAATTCAACAACATTCTGTGTCTCATATGAGGACAAACGGACTGACTTGTTCACCATGACTCACCTTCAGGTCACGGTGCACAATGCCCATGTCATGGAGGTATTTGACAGCATCCAGAATCTGCTGAATGAGCTTACTGGCATCTTTCTCTGTGTAGAAACCCTTCTCTATGATACGATCAAAGAGTTCCCCACCAGACACCCTGTAGAAATACATGCATCCAGTGAAACTTGTAAGTACTATTGGACTTGAATTATGAATATATAGATAGGGGAATTGCAGAGAAGTTAGAAAAGGAAGTCTTAAAGTATGATGAAGGCATGAGGAAATATAAAGCAGGAACATATTATTAACCACTATCTAGAACAAACAAACCTTTAGTTACAACTAATGAATAACTGCAATGATGCATCTGATGTAGTCATATGTGTCCTTCAAGCAAATGCAAAAAGTATTTTCTTTGTTTTTTAGGTATTAAAAGTCCAAGGAAAACC
This sequence comes from Leptatherina wallacei, assembly GCA_028567055.1. Taxonomy (NCBI): domain Eukaryota; kingdom Metazoa; phylum Chordata; class Actinopteri; order Atheriniformes; family Atherinidae; genus Leptatherina; species Leptatherina wallacei. The sequence goes on along the minus strand of JAOXYM010000003.1, from coordinate 28,609,373 downwards.
ACATATACCTAATGATGTCGACTTGATTTTGGCCACTAGATGGAGGCTTTACTCCACTTAAAGACTATAGACCATAAACTGCAAGGATAACTCTAATAACTAATAATTAATCTCTGTACTTATCTTGTTAGATCTCAGTGCTGCATTCAACACCATTGTTCATAATATTCTGCTACAGAAGTTTGAACATGTTATTGGGATTAAAGGGACTATATTAAGCTGGTTTAAGGTTGTTGTTTTTCTATTTGTTCCTGTAAATGATAAGTCTTTCTCACACACCAGAGTTCCTCATAATTCTGTACCTGGACCGATACATTTCACATTGTACATGCTTCCTTTAGGTAATATTAGACAGCATGGCATACATTTTCATTGCTATGCTGATTAAACTCAGATAAATTTCTCCATGAACCCTGATGAAACCAATCAGTTTGTTAGATTACAAAGATGTCTTAAAGACATAAAGA
>JAOXYM010000003.1:28575809-28602066 GCA_028567055.1 Leptatherina wallacei | reverse complement strand
ATATATATATATATATATATATATATATATATAGAGAGAGAGAGAGAGAGAGAGAGAGAGAGAGAGAGAGAGAGAAAAAACCTTTTCAGGTACAAAGATAATTTCATGGTGAACTGGGTGAAAAGGTATTGTGTGCAGTAGGTTAAGTTGCCATTACACCCGGGTATAGCACTCCATGATACATACAAACAGAGTTTAAGATGTTTGATGATTTAAATCAGATTATATAATTTAGTAAAAATTCCACTTAAATACAAAGGAGGTTTGCGTGATGAGATCTTCACAATAAACAGACAAAAAACAAAGAAACTAATCTGGTTAATGCAGTTTGTCAGCAGCCCACAAAGAGCTATTCCACACGAAGAATTTCTAGTGAAAATTATTCATTGAACAATTTGTGGTTTGTCAAATTAACCACAACACGACGTGCCGTTGAATTCTTAATCATTTAAGCACTACATGAGGAATCCCAGTTTCCTTTATCACGACTGATTGGCACATACAAATCTACATGCTCTACATGCATGGCTTGATATCAACTAAAGGTCAATTAAAGTTGTTTTGTTTTTTTTTTGGTGGGGTCAACTGATGCTTTTTACTACCCCTATTAGGAAAAGTATGTGTGTCTTCACTGTCCACATGTCAGAGGGGGAAAAAAACAAACAAACATGTAAAAGAAAGTCAAATGTTGACTCATACGTATTCAATCCCACTGAGCTTTAGAGTGAGATGAAGTATAACATGGTTTGTATCACAACAGCTTATATTTCACATATAATCTACTATGTATGATATCTGAGAGATGTGACAGGACTTCAGTGGTGCAGTAATGGAGATATACTGATGAAAAATTTACTATCTTGAACTTTGCTAGTATTTCAAATGCATGCTTAATGATAGTATCAAAGTCTCAAACAGGCTTAAAAGTACAATTAGTAAACGGATTAAATGAAGCAAATAATGTGTCCATTATTTCTTTTTTTCCAAACACTTACTTGTGCAAGACTGCAATCTCATTTTCAATGCTGTTTTCCTTTCCTTCTAATGCCTTCTTAGGGATACACTTAACAGCCACCAGTTTGTGGGTCCTCTTCTCCTCAGCCAAGACCACCTCAGAGAACGCGCCCCTGAAACACAAACACACAGGTCAGTTTGACAGACCTCCCTCATTTATCATCGGCGATTCAGGCAGAGCTCTTCACATGCATCCATGACATGGAGGGAAAAGGCAGAAACTAGCTTTGATGTTAAATTGTCCTGACTTTTGTAATGACTTGACTGCTTACATCTGAGTGCTGGTAAAAATGTGAGCCTGCCGATGCCAGACTGTGTTTATTTTTAACATCAGCCTTCTCTTGAATTCTCTGGGAAGCTGAGTCAAGTTCTGGCAAGCCTATAAACTGGCAGGGTGATTTGGAAGTCCCATTATCAGATACTGAGGTTTGTTTTGTTTGTTTGTTACTGTCTAACTGTTTATTTTCATAATGACAAAAAACTGTTTCAGATTTTAAATCGGAGTCAAGTGAAGGCCGTCGATCACTTGGATGGCTATAATTACATTATCACAGTTTATGTGATGGCATATGTCTGTGGATCACATAGTTCCCTGACTCCGTTAAAGCATGTTAATGTAGTTTCAGTGTTATAATCCCTGCTACAGAAACAGATTAACCCAACTTGTTATCCAACTTGTCAAATATGTACTCACTACCGATTAAAATTATTGTGTATAGGATGTGACATGCACAGTGATGGGATCTAACTTGGCACCCTCTCCAACAGACAAAATTATATTTCTTTATCTTTAAATACAAGTATTATACTTTATTTATATTATTTCTTTTTTTCTCTTTATCCTTGTTTCCCTACCTACTACAATGAATACAAGAAATGACAGAATCTCTGCATTTTCCCATGACCCATTTAACAGTGGAGGCAAACTTTTCATATGAACTCTGTCACTTGGACCACTGCCCAAAGATTTCTGACACACATCCAATGCCTTTCTATAGCTATATAAAGTACTGGCTCACAATTATATGTGTCAACACAGTGTTACCCTAGTAGGATTAGTAGTTTAACTGCAATGGGACTCTATATGGAAAGGATGATGAGGGATAAGATAAAGCAAAGATAAGAGTGTACATTACTCTTAAGCTGCATTAGATGCTCCCAGCCATGCCACAGTAGCCTTCTTATTGTCAGCTGTGTTAGTGCAAAACAACAGATTGCTAACTCTTCTGATGTAATGTTTTAAGACAAAAAAAAAAAAAAAAAAAAGGGAATTGTGTGCCACAAAGATATGAAAGTTCCTGGAAGATTAGGTCACATGGTGCCTAATACATGTTGAAATTGTGCTTCACATGGAGTGATGCAATTCTTTTTTTAGGTAGTAAAAAAAGAAAAAATACACATTGCTCTGAACAAATGAAGTTATTGTGTTCTTAATGCAGTTTTCATAGTTTAAGATTATCAAAATGTTTTTTTAAATTTGGGGAAAACTCCAATTTAGCAATTTGGTTCATTATTTCCCCACCTATAATAATAAAAATTGGTGTTGTATTATACATCACTGGAAAGCCTGATTAGTCCCCTTTAAAACGAGGTATATGTTACAAGAATCATGCTTCTATGGAATGAGCAATACCGATAAACGTGTGGGTAATGTAGGCAAAAAATGTGCCAAAATCCCATCCCTTTGTCTCTGACACTTTCATTTATTTTTGTCCAGTGACTGAACAAAAGCAAATGAAAGAGCTGCTTCAAAAGTGACCCAGTTTATTCATTCAAAGTAAGGCTTTCAGTTAGAAATGTGTTTTACCACATTAACAAATACATTGTTTCATCCTTGGTTCAACTTTACAGCATTAGAAAATGCTTCACCTCTCTAGGCAAAATGTGTCCTGGTTGCTATTAATAATGCTCTTTTTTTAATCACACATCATCTGAAGAGAAGACATTTCTAGATAAAACTGGTCCTCCTTTCACAGGGAAGTTTTTATATCAGATCTAAGCCATGCTACTTTCTTTGATGCCTACCATCATTTAGTCAACATCAATCATGCTCCCAGGTTCAGGTTTTTTTAAAAGACTATCTGATCAGCATACTAACTGAGTTAAAGATTAATGCTGACAGTATCACCATTTACAAACATGTTTCCTGTTGGACTACCTGCATTAAAAGCTCTTTGCAAAAACAGTCATTAATGTTTCTCTGCAGCCTGACTGCATGTGTAGACAGAGGAAAACCACAACCCTTCAGACAGTATTGTTTACAGATACATTATCATTCATAGACAAGAAAGGCCTGCTCAATATCATATCATTGTCACCAGAATAACAAACCGTGACCTACGAACTCCACTATAACCTACGCCTTCCTCTGGGTAAAGCATAAACAACCATGAATATCTGGCAAATTACATCTCAATTAAAAGTTCAAGCAAAAACTACGATTTCTACAAAATTAATAAAGAAATAAAATAAAAAGGGGTTAAAGGTTTTTTTCCCCCGCATAAATCAGTCTAACCGGTTTTACATGTTGAACTTCTTTTACATAGATGGCATAGCCTATAAACTGAAGCTGTTTTCAGCTGTGTGCTGTTTGAACGATCTTCTGACCAAACATACAGCATATATCTATGTATCAGCTCATTCACATGCTTTGAAAGTGAGTTAGGCAGAAGTTTAGAAAGGGAAAGGAGGAAAGATTTGGAGAATTCCTTTTCCTGCAGGTCTTGCCTCTTCCTTCCTAAAATGCTTAAACTTACATTACAGTAAATGGGAATGAGACCTCACTATCCTGGTTGGATCCATTTAACTACCATGTCTCACTTTTCTTGCCCTTCATACAGCTCTAAGCTAACATTTAACTGTCAAGAACCTACTTGCAGAATGTGCAAGAAAGTACAATCTGATTAACTTGTTGTTCCAGTTTTAACATTAATGATCCATGTGAGCAAGCTGACTGTTTTTCTTGCATGTTTGTACATGGATGTTGCTGTATATCTATAGTTTTCAGTCTTGAAGTTACTATGTGATCTTTAATTTGATCTTTTAATTTCATATTCAATCTGATCCAATAACACATTTGATCCAGAGTGACCTATAAACCAATTTCTGAACAAATTTCTGAACTAAACTCGCAAAATATTGAGTGAGATCGTGTGGTTACAACTCAACAACAAAGTTGAACTGCCCCAGAAAGGCTATTAGCTCTGGCAGAAGTCCAGCTGTGTGGAGGAGGTTGTCAAAGCTGCAGATTCCTCTGTAGCATCTGGAGGATTTCATTGACATACTCCATGCATCCACTGACAGACCAAGAGGCTGTAGGGAAGTGTCCAACATCTGTTTACACAAACAGTAGGAAAACCTGAGAACTCTTGTCTGTCTTTGGTTACAGTCAGATTACACTCTTGTTATAAACACAAGCAAAGCACTATCAGTGTCAGACCTTTTTTCAAGTGATTTAATTATATTTTGACCACTTAACTGGTATAAAATATGCACTACAGATCACAAGAAGTGTAAAGTTAGAGATAATTAGTTAAATCTGTAGGCTCTATCTGCTAATAATCTATTAGACAGTGAAAAAGCCTTTTAGGTTTAAAAACGTTCTACTCCTGACTTCCTGTAATGAAATAGTACTGAATGTTGTTCTCATGTTTTTCCAGAAGATAGTTCCTCCTTTCTGAATATCAGGAAACAGTGTTGTGTCACTGAGCAAAGTTCTCTTATCGCACTTTCAGAAGAGACTTTGTTACTTTCTTTGAGCTGTGGCCACTGTTCCCACTATTTTTAGTTATCTTGCAAGGCAACATGCAAGTGGTGAAAGCTGCAGCAAACGGACTTGGTAATGTGACTCACAAAGCACCATTCTGCCATGCAGGGTAGATAACACTTGGATAGCAAGCCCCCCAGAGTACTGGACTGAGCAGGAACCTATGAAGACTCACTTTAAGCCTTTAACACTGAGTAAATTATGGTCCAATCTGGAACCACTTCAGATTGATAACAATTATCTCTAATCATGAATGTTTTGTAAGTATGTCCAGGCGTATGCCATTTGGAGATTGTTGATAATGTAGCCTGTCGCTGGTTGTTGTATTCTGGAGACAAGACATGAAAGCTCCAATTGGCTTACATGAGGAGTCAATAGTCTAGGCTATGTCATGTTGCACTAATTAAAACTGCAATAGCAGTGCTGTTACTGTAACGTAGAAGATATGCATAACAGTCAGTTTATATTTTCATGATGCAACAGCTGTCTGGAGGAACAAAACTATTTTATGTGAGTTAATATCAAAGATTCGATGAAAAGAAGGTTTCATTATAAGTTTCCTGGATTTACTTACAGTTGGTAGTGGTCATTATTCAAGTTGCATGTGATTTAAACTAAGACGCACAACCTTAGTTTGTTAATCCTTACAATGATGATAATAATCATAATATCAAGACATTTTTCCGTAAAAGAACTGCTGAGCAGCAAACAAGGATGTTTCAATTGACTGAAACATAATATGCAACATGAAGTCATCAGAAACTGGTAGCTGAGGCTCGGTTTTACATTGCTGTAACAACACAAAGTGGGAGGGATAGTGGTTGTTAACTGGCAACAAAACTTCTATTAAAAAAAAACAATTCAAACCAGCCTCCTTGGCAATGCAACAGGCAAATTTAGATCTTCTGGAATATATCTTAATTAGGCAAACTGAACAAACAGATATTACGATAACCAGAATTTTTTAGATTCATTTGCGCTTGGCTACATAAAACAACACTCCCAACACAGAACCCAGCACCAGTGTTGCCAGTTTTGGACAAGACCCAATAGGGCCATGAGTTGGTGGGACAACTGTGAGAAGAAGGATTTTGCATAAGAAACGTGAGAAAATGTTTGCATGTCTGCAATCATCACTGTATTTGACTGATTTACTTTGCTCCTACTTTAAAGGGCAGGAAACTGTTATGAGATCATCTGTCAACCCTACTTAGCTTCAGCTGTATCTGTGTGTTTTCATGTGGACAGAGGTGCCTTTTTTCTTTTTTCTTGAGGGGAGGGAGAATGGAAGAGGAAAAATCCTACTTTTAAAAATAATTATGTTCATGTGTACTCAGCCTTACTCACAAAGGAAATTACAATCTATCCTCTCTTTTGAAAGAGGCAAAAAAAAAAAAATCCCCCGGTTTTAAACAACTGAGAATATTTTTTCAAAAATTTCAATCAACCTTATAATCTAATACTATAAATAAAAATTTTTAAAAGACTGGTGGCTACACAGCTAATGTTATGTTATCCTGGTGGTTAATTCTGTTGTTTTATGGGAAACAAAAGAAAGTTTTCTGTTTGCTAAAAATATAAAAATGCTATAAATTGTTAAAGGAGGTTACCTGAGGAAACTGAACTGAAGGGCACTCTTCTGTGAGCCATGTTCCTTTTCTGCTATTAGCAGTGAAGGCTCGCTCTTCCAGACTGTATAGTGGAAATACACTACAACATACTTGTGCTCTGAGCAATACAGAGAACAGATGAGGATAATCATCTGAGAGGCCTGCAGCATGTAACGGTGTGGCAGATGTTACACAGACCAGCTGTCCAATAGGTTTAAGAAGTAGCTCTATACAAACTTGTCACCCAAAAAGATGATAGCGACCTTGTAAACAACATGAGAAAGACAAAGCAAAAGAAATGCCTTAAGAGACAAAGACAAGAAAAAAAAGTGAGAAACATTCATTGTGCAACTTCAAACAATATGAAGAGCACAAATGTGATGATCTTTTTTATTAATACAGATCATGGCTGAGAGTTTTTGGCTGAAAACTTAATCCTAGCGAAGGTTTCAGCCGGATTATAAACAACTGTGTTTACTGAACTGCTCCAGTTCCAAACAGGACATTCTTTTCACCACCATGGGACCTGTGTCCAGGAAGTGGACACACACACACATACACACACCCACACACACACAGAGCACATCATTATACAGCACCCACCGATTCCTCAATATAGACACTCTTGCTAGCCAAACAGTAGCGCTTATTGTCAGAAATTCATTGTGCAAATACTGGAAAGACCGATTTAAATATACATAATAAACGCATGAGTGTAGAGTCTTAAATAGTTTAAATATTTGAACAAATTCTTGATACTCCATCACACTTACACCCTGCACAAATAGCAAACAAAGTGCACAAAAATATTTTCTCTAGATCAAATACTAACATACTGCAGTTTGTATTCTCAAGTTTTGCTTTTAGGTTTGTTTATGTCACCACAAGCAACACCTCTGTTTCTCAAACAGGTCTTCAAATGATCTATAATTAAGCAATAAGGAAGTGACAGGCTGTTGTGCACATATTTGTTCTCACTTCTATAAAATCAAATGTTAAGGGGCCTTCAATAAATGCAACCATGTAGCAGCAATCCATTACAAGAAACTGTGCTTGCATGTGTACAAACTCAAATCTGCTGGGGGGGGGGGTTTGTGCTGCCAAAAAATAATTACTCTTCATACAACTACTGTCATTCCTGATAATGACAAATGTAGCTTGTTCTTTGAATACACAGTAGCCTGAGACCTTTTAGTGCCCTCTCTTTTTATGAGAACTTGTTTTTTTGTCTGTTAACCTCAGCAGTGTATGTAATGCTGACAGTACATACACAATGCTAAGCAGAACTATAAAAAAAATCATTATTAAAAAAAGATTAACTGGAAGCTTTCTTCTGATGTTTAGTGATTACTCATTTTCGTTGACCATCTGCAATGTACTTTTCTTTTCCGATAAAACCTTTGTTTCTTGAACTCCAATCAGTTGTGCCATCTGTCCTAAAGAGAAGTTGGTCAAAGAGGTATGTAAACAGATGACAAAATGAAAACTGTGGAAAGGTCGCAGAGACATAGGGAAGGAACCATCTGGTACAATCAGAGCTGAGATATACCCAACTGTGATACTGGCCCTGAAACATAAAAAGACCATATTTCCTCTGTGTGCTTTCCAAACATGGAGATCAGCGGCGCAGCCACAATCACTCGACTAATATCTATGACAGCTCAGTGTGGAAGCTTAACACAATAAGCAAGACTTCACATATGTTGAAATTTGAGAGAGAAATTACATTTATTTAATGATTATTTTGTATTTTCAAAGGTATAGAACTGAATAATTCAAAAAGTCTGCTTTTATCTGGGCTTTTATCATCTGAGTTTTTGTATAACCCTCAAAGAAACCCTCCAAACAAATGTTAGAAAGCTTGCAAACCAGAAGATGGTAATGGGGCTTGTTTTCATTACCTTCATTACCATTAGCAAATAAATTAGGGTGTGTGGTGTTGTCAGAAGGTGGTGGTATAGGTTACGTTACACATTAGCAAAATATACAGTGTAGAGGCAGCTATCATGACAGTTGTGGCCATGACAATGTATAAGAAAAAACTGCGATGACTTTTAGGAATTGTTCAATTAGATGTATTTATTTTTTTATGTCTACATTTCTGATGAATACAGTTCACTTTGTTTTGTTGGATCAGCAAAATGTATTCATGTAACTGTACTACTTAACTACTGTATTAAACTGAGAACCTCATACTCCCATCATGCAAGTTTAAATGGCACAAGAAAATCAAGTCAGCTCCTCAGTTAATATCTTACATTTACCTTTACAAATCTAGTTGGACTAAACAATGGTAATTAACTGAAAGTAACCCAAATAAATCATATAAGACTAAGAATATTTACATTTAGTTAAGTGTTTTTTCAGTGTGTGCAAAACAACCTAATTTCTAGAAGGAACTTTTTTTCAGTGAGCTACCTTACGGATGGCAAAGATATCAAAGATAGGCTAAAATAGTTTGACATTAACAATGAATTCCTAACATTAGCACTAATATTTACATAGAAGATGTAGGAAGACAGGGGCCAAATTAACTAAGTCAAGGTGAAATATGATAACTGATCAGATCCACCATCATACCTTATTTACAGCAACTGAACCGTAAATATTTACAATAATAATTTAATGCCAAAATAGCGCTTATGTCATGTTCAAAGGAATAGTAATAGTAAATCTGCATCTAAATAAAGGGAATTAATATTTGATTTAAACTTTTCAAGTGGGCAGAAACATGAAAAGTAAAAGGACAATCTTCCTCTGTCTCAAAACACAATAACCATCATGCGCTCTAAGCCTGATTAATACAGCTACAAAAGTTTAAGTCTATATTGAAGAGAAGAGCGTGATCCGTGGCAAAAGCTAAATCCAATACTAAATCATGCAATCTCTTAGGATTTCAAGGACTAAAGATAATAGACCTAAACTGTCTTTTCAAGTCGGTGCACAGATCTGTGAACAGCTTGGAATGTGGGGAATTCAGGCAATGAGTGATTACAACACTAGAGGAAAACCGGGAAGATGTGCATGACAACCAAGGAAGTTTACCAAAAAAAAAAACTTGGGGGGGGGGGGGGGGGGGGGGTATGTTGCTGTGAGCAGATGGAGATTCATAAGTGGTCCAGACAGTGGGCATTTGCACGCATGTGTGTATTCCAAGAACTGCAAGCTATGCCATGCTGAGCTGTGCTATGCTGAGATGCAGTCTTCTGTTTGAATTAGGTCAGGGCAGGGCTGAAGGGCTGAGGGTGCCATAAGCAGGGGTGGATTTTCAGGATGGAGTTGGAGTTTGAAAACCTTCCAAATTGTAATTTTTCAAAGGAACTTTTAATTTGTGGGTCATTACTATGGAGGACAAAGTGTATGAATGGCTGTATGTTTATTCTCACAGAAAATCAAGCCCTGTATATGTATATTTCTTAGATATGAAAAACAATTGACTTCAAGGTGGCAAGCAGGATAACCACACGCAGAGCACGAATGATACCTCTGTAGCAAATCAAGAACAGGATAAACAAATGAGAAGACAGATAGAGGAGGAGGCTGAGTAGCGTGCCATAAGCCTTGCTCATAACTCCTGTATCGTCTAATCAGTGGCTGAGAAAGAATTACAAGGGACGACATGGTATCATGGTGTTCCATGCTTTAATGTCCAGTACAGACACAGGTCACTGAATGCACCTCCTCCCTTGTAATGAAGAAGGTCTAAGCTTATCTTTCAACCTACACTCAATAAAACTAAAGAATATATAATAAAAGCAAAACAAATAAAAGATCAGATCTCTCCTTTTAAGCTATAAAGACCAGTTGTGTCTGTGTGGGTCTCCATGCAGAAAAACTGAAAAAGCAGAGGAAGACAAAAACAACTGAAACTGTGAGATGATCTATCACTCTAATATAATGGGGTCAATATGACAGTAAAAAAATTGGGTAAGAGGGAGAGTTAGAACAGAGACAGAAAAATGAGGCACACAGAGAAGCACAGATGAAAAATAGATGAAGTGGGGCAGCTCCCACGCTGGGAGACTTATCTGCTCCATAAAGGTGGCTGTTTCCCTTTGTTTAAATGACTTTGTTAATCATCATTTTGGATTCATTTGATTCTGACTCGACATACAAACTCTGAATAATTAAAAAGCAACAAAAATAGATCGCCCACAAAGAAAAAAGAAGTTTAAAAAAATCACTCTTTCGAATTCACATTTTGTCTATACTCATCTAAACTTGACTGAAGGATGAGTGATTGATTCCTGTGTTAATGCATTCTTACTGTCTACGAAATAAGGAAGACATACGTGTTAGAGCCTAAAGTCAAATGCACTATCTAGATTCATTTCCTGGTTCTCACTCAAAAGATGCATTCACAGGTTTGAAAACACCTGCTTATTGCAAGCAATGGATTCGGTGTATACACGCTTTTAATTAGTGCTATAAGAACTGCACACTATCTGCTTTGCAGTGATTTCTGTTTTTGATGATAAAAAAAAAGCTGTTTCAGATTTTAATCAGAATTAAAAGTTAATTTATAACCTTAAGCACGGCCCTGAAAACTGACTGCAAAAAAAAAACTGGAAGATCTGCAATACACAGAAGGTATGTGGAGCTTTTGGTTTTTCTATTGTTCTGTACAAATGAATGTTCTGCTCATAAAACAATGTAATCTGACACCATAGCAGAGTCAAAGCCTCACCTCTTGTCACAATTCACAAATGCATTTGCAAGCCCAAGTGCCCAAACAAACACTTGCACACGCAGACACACACACACTAGGAAGTGTGGAGTTATTGAACCTTTCCACTCAGAAACAGAGAGCCCTCAGACAGAGTGGTAAATTAAAGTAATATGGCCCAAAGGCACAATGTGAGGGAACAAGTGGAGCAAAAGGTTCCTGTTTCTGCAATCACATTGTGTCGCAGCCCCAAATAAAAGTTCTGCAACACAGAAAGAAAAAACATTTGTAGTCATTTGTTGTAAGACTTAAAACATCAGCAAAACTGAGTAACATGACTTAAGCATATAATCCAGCACTAAAATCAAAAGTACATCACTTTTTATCTTGTATTCACTGGATATTGATAAATTGGCAGTGAGGATTATAAGCTCACTGTCAGACAGATTTTAATGAAAGAGCCTCTGTCAACATAAATGTGTGGGCGAGAGGCTCCTTGCTATGGAATAAAAGAAAATGTATGATGAATGAGTGGTCTTTGTTCATTCACTGAGGTGGGAGCAGAGGTAGGAGCAGTGGAGACAAAGGTTAACAATAGGATAACGCAGTGAGGACAGAAACAGAACAACAGTGCCAAAAAAACAGGCCCACATTTATAGACAAAAAGCATATTGTGTTATGAGCCCTTTCACACTGTCTCTCTTATACCATCATCAACACAAACACTACTCCTCCCAAATCAATACAGCCAGAAAGAGATGGGGGCCAGTGGGTCACTGTTAGACGAAGACAGGCTGCCCAGTCCATCAGTCCTAACGATTTTAGATGATTACACCATGTTCTCTTACTCTCACCCTCCTCTTCCTCCCCATGCTCTGTCCCTCGTTGCTCCATGTCCTCTTTGTTTTTGCTGTGTATTCTGGTGCTGAAAATACCAAGAATTCTCTCTTCCTGCTCTGGGCATGAGAACATGTGCAGCCATTTAAATGTCAGAAAAGTCAACACGGTTCATTAGTGCAGTTTGTCATCAGTACGGAAATCTCACAGCCTGCAGCTGAATGTGGGAACGCTTAAAAAATGAGCCATTTCTGGGATGTGAAATAAAAGGATCAACACCAAATGATGCAACAAGATAAGTAGGATTAAAACACTGTAACCTGACATATTAAAGATAGAATTTTTTATAAAGCTTTTCTTTTTTTCTTCTTTTTTTTTTGTAGCAGGACATAATGGATGCCACTAGTGTTTCTGAAGTTGAGGAACAGAGTCAGAGCGTTCATCAATATCAGTTGTGATAGGAATTTAATGTAAAACCAGTGAGGATTGTGCAAGTCATCCAGAAAATTGAAAATAAATCTGGTTCCAGCACTTGCAAGTGAACTCTGGTCCGGTCGGCTGACAGTGTGAAAACAAACAGACCATACAGTGGACCAAAGAGAGGAAGTGACATAAAACGCATCGTAGCGCAGCATGTGGGATATCTCGCTGCCTCTCCTGCTGTCAAACTGGACAAATCCTGGTGAAAACCGCATGAGGCTTGAAACCGAAGTAAAAGCCGAAAACACGAGACTGAAAAAAATTATTGTTTACTTGTGCTGGGTTAGCCGTTTTCAGCCTTAGCCAATCAATTAGCTGGATTTTCTTCTTCTTTCTCGTTAGTCAGCAGTAGTTTTGGGGAATATAATCCCCCTACAGAGCGGCTGCTGTAACTACGTGACAGCGTGCGGGTGGTTTGATCGGCTTGAGTAAAGTGAAGTGTGAAAACAAACTAAACAAATGTGCAAAATGTTTAGGAATACCCCGTCTAATCTAACCCGGGACTATCCTGGTGTGAATGTACCCTATATGCCAAGGAAAAAGATCTGAAAGGGTATGTGACACATTACAGAAGCAAAGCAGGGCAACTCAATTACATCTTCATCTGGGCCAGATTTTTAGACCAAGAAATCTAACAAGGCCAGAACTGTCTAAGTAGCGGGTAAAATCAAACATTTTTTATGGCAGATGTCACACTTGTTTCAATTTTATTGTACTTATATGAACAGCCTTTTTTTCTTTTGTAAGGTTTTTGCCTTGATATGCAACATGCCCAGAGATGATACATATGTGATGACATATACGATGTGATTTTGTGCTGTAATGTACATAAAATTGGCTTGCAATGATTGCCTTTGATGCAACAACCAATTTGACTTTAACAGAGGATACGGTACGCTCAACTGAACACACATGTGTCACTGACTTATGGAGGGGCTAAAGGAAGGACACACAGTTGTGTGTGTCCTTCCTATGTAATGAATGCTTTCATATCAGATTAAAATCAAAAGGCAGCAGAATACCCATTCCACTGCAAACATAGTGTGAATCCAGGACATACAGAGCAGGTGTAACCAGAATGGGGCTGACAGGACGGACTTTGTTTGGAGCTGTGCTGGACACAAACAGAAACAGAAACAGAGGTGGTTGTGGGGACTTATTAAAATAACCAACAGAAATTAAAAAGAGGGAAGGCAGAGGAGAATCTGAGTTGATTGCAGAGTAAATGCTAGTGCCTGAGTGTGTATTGTTAATCCCCATCTGTTTTGATTACAGAACATGTGGCTGCAGCTGAGGATTACTCATAAGAGCCAATACATGCTGCTAGTATTCATACCTTCCATATTTACATCTCTTCTTCATTTTTAATTCCTTTTGCATTTATTTGTTCTATTTTGTTGTATTTATGCTGTCTAGCCTTAGGTTAAAGTGGTATGTGAAGTATTCTGATATGCCTTGTGTATGAAATGTGTAATACAAAAAAAAAAACTTCCAATATCTAAATATAGCTCAAGGAAACAAATTATTAAAACAATTTTTGTTGTATTTGTCAAATGTTTATGTTTTATTTTTAGGGTCCAATTACTGTTGAGGGTTAGAAATAACAATTGCACAGCACTGGTGATGATATGGTATTGATAGATCATGTCTTTCATTTTCAAAATGTATTTGATAAACACGTCAATAGTAAAAATGTCTAAATGTGCGTCAGCTTTTTCTGTGTTTTCCCGTGAAAGAAAGAATGAGTTTATCTCATGCACAATGCACACATATGTACTCAGTGTTGGATTATTAATAGCAAATCAAAAACTTTGTTTCCATAGTGACTGTTTCAAGTCCATTATGGAAAGTGTCTCCTGTTGTTACCAAGACAACAATCCAGCAATGGCAAATGAATGTGGCACACAGCTGAGCGATGCGGTGAGCTGGTGATCTCTCCATAAACAAGCTCAGGCCCAAACCAGGGGCAGGTGGAGAACTGGAGAGATTAAAACGAGAGGGTTGAAAGGATGGGAAGGATTATTCATGTTTGCACCTATCAGTCAGGCTCAGCTGAGAACTTTTATTTATATACATAGATTTAGAGCAAAAAGACATTTTAGGAGTTACATTTTTAAGCTGGAAAGTATCCTGATAAGAAAAACACCTAATTCTGCATAAAATTTTGAATTGTCAGTGTATAGTTTAAATATTGCTAAATTCCTTTCACCAAAAATTAATATTACTCATTCTATATAGGTAAAGGTATTATTAGGTAAAGGGACCCGTTCAAATCTAATAAAAATGTTGATCAAGGCATTTGCAATCTGATCAAAGGTTACATTTAGGCTTGTACAGCCCTTTTCTTGGTTGGTTTTTGGCCTTTATGATACATGCAGTTGACAGAAAACGGATGAAAAAACGTTGCCACTAACTGAATTTTGTACAGTCACCATGTTTGCAAATGTGTTTAAATATTAATCTTAAGTATGACAACACTTTTTTTCTCTGGAAGCTTCTATATAACCTCAGCAAACAAGTGTAGGTTTCGGCTGAGGTTCTTTCAGTATTCACATGACTGAATCCTGGACTAACAAGGATGTGGACGTTTATAAAAGATACTTCAAGAGAAACACCTTGGATAAATATTCTGTCTTATGACACTTGCAGCATCCAAAACTGGGGATCAACAGATGGTTGCTAAGGGGATTAAAGGTTACATTAATCTACCTCAAACTTAGGGAAATTGACTATTCAAAGTAAACTGGTTTCCAAATCACTTCAGCCAAATGTTTCACTGCAGGAGGGACCACAACACCATTAGACAGGAGGACCAAGCCAACGTCTGCATGAACCTAAGTGGATTTCAGAAAACCATGAGACTTTGCTGAATACCTTGGAGTATACTGTATCTTTGTGAGAACCAAATTATATTTGAATATAGACAAATGTCCTGTGCAGCTACCAGAATAAGGCTCCCGCTTGCTTACATAAACAAAAGCATAGACTGTCATAAAATCTGGCCTTTAGAAAGCAGGAATGGATTGAGGTTCTATGACAAGCATCAGGCATGCCATCTTGCACTACAAAAGCCACATTTGATCATTTTAAGACAAATGAATAACATAAATATAACCAGACACACACAAGTACAATTTCATCTAAAGTTAAGAGGGTTCATATTTATTTTAGACATCAAAAAGTAAAGAAAGAAGCACAAGTTAACAGCAAACAGATAAAAGGACAAAAAATGTTAACATAATTCCAGAACATCGCCAATACACCGCTTCTCCCAACAATATGGGAAATACACAAGCAGTTTTATGGTTGACTGAGGCATTGTCAATCATAGCCTTAAATACTGACAAGGCTGATACTGCTCTATTTCAATATCTGACGTAGATCTAATTCAGAAAAAAAAGCAAGGAGTGGGTTCACATTTCCAGACGACGAAGCAGGAGGCAGGCCAAAAACTATTAATAAAGATTTATTTGAGAATAAACAGGTAGAATGAACCAAAACTAAACTAGACCTAACAAAAAACTAAAACTCAGGCAAAGACAGTGGACAGAGAGAGAGGTTGGATGAACTGACTGACAATAACAATAACAATAGACAATGAAAGAACAAAGGAAGCCAGATAATATTCTGAGGGACTAATGCCTAACAAGGAGCAGGTGTGGCAATCCCTATCAGAGGACCAGGTGTAATCAGGAAGCAGGAAGTCAATAAACCAGAACATGTAAATGGGGAACTTGAGCAAAATAAAACAGGAAGCCATTTCCACTGCACCAGGGAAAACAGATCAACACAGAAGAACAGAACCAAATATAAATCACAAAAACACAGAAACCCCAGCATGAACTCAAGGAAGCCCAACTGAATACTAAAAAAACAAACACCACAAGACTTTATATAGAAATCTAAAAACAGAGCCAAAGCTCACAAACCAGAACAAAAAGGGGCTTAATTCTCTAACATCCCTATCAAGATGGATCTATACACTAAAACCATCTTAGCAAAAATGAGAAAACAGAGGAAAAAAGTGAAAGTGTTGTCATTTTCCCTTATCCAGCATCTGAGACTACATAGCAATAATCAGTAAAGGTGATGACAGACCAGGCTGACAGTAAGCTGGTGAACTGTCACCCTTGGGTATTTTTCCTGTGTCCTGCACCATCAGCACTGTTGGACTCCATTTTCAGCTTATTCAACATGCTGAATTGTTTTCTGAGTGTCAGTAAAAGACTGATGGTCGGGTCAGTGTGGCGAAGGGCTGTAGCTAAAAGTAGAAGATACACAGTTGTGTGAAACAATTATAATTTACTGATAGCGTTTGAAGAAAATCCTGAAGTTTCCCTTGGGGGGGAAGCATCCTCCTGAAACCAAGAGGATTTTGGTGAGATGCCTTCTGATTGGTGAAACTCCTAGAGTCTTGCGATGGAGTGGTGATGACAAATGCACACAACCAGCCAGACGGAAACCTCAGATAGTAAACGCAAAAAACTTTGACGGAGCCACAACATTGAGCTGCCGTGCTGTATCCGATGTGATCTGCCTCAAACATTCATGCTACATATCAAACACACTCATCCAATCTGGAAGGTCTATTTGAGCTGCATACTTCCTCCCTTGCTCTTTGTCTCATCTCATGCCTGCTGCCACTATTGCTGCTGCAGCCCTGATCACTGCACACTGCCTGCTTTTTTGTGTTGCCATCCCCTCTGCCACCCCAGAAATCGCCTGTAGGCTTCTGGCAAAAGAGAAAATATTGTTCAGTATTCACTCAAATATTTGAAAAAAATCACATATTTATTAATTTATTTTCTTGCACCTTCCCGTGTTAATAGTTGTAGATGCGGGAATTGCAGTAAAATGCCTACTAAGGTAGAAAACATCTGCAGCCATGACCTAGAAGAAGTAATGAGGCATACACATTCCCCTACTGCTACCCAGGGCTAAGTTGCTATTGGTTTTTCTTTGTCCACAACATGTCAAGTGCATGGAGGGTGGTTAATATAAACTATGGTTGCCTGTGCGAGTGTGAGCATGTGTACAAACAACAAAAGGATACTTTTAGTTGTCGAACAAATGAATTAACACAGCTAAGCTGCCTTTTGCACAGTATATCCAAGATTTCTGCACTAAAATGCATTCACATACTTAATGTTAACACAACACAGACATCTAAAACAGTTTCACTTCCTGCTCAGGGTTCAGACACAGGCTCTTTGTATTGGAACAGCCTTGATTGTTAGCTTCCTCTCCCTACAAAGCCAGTGTTGTACTAATCCTTGTTAACGCAAGAGTTTTATTTAGGCACAAAAACATCTCCTTTGAAAACGGTCGCATGGATGCCATAAATGCTGCGGCTCCAGTTACCAGTCCAGTTCCATACTCCAGACTAGCACTGGTAATAGTTCACAAGTGAGAGTTAAAGACTACCAAATAAATTGACTTCTGTATAAAAATACTCAATTTTGTGGATACCTCTTATTTAGCTTTGGGTGACTTTTAAGGTAAGAACATTTTTACAAAATGTGGGTCACAGTTAAACTTTGCAATAATGTAAAATGTTTTATCGACTTGAAGATATTTTCCCTATGTTGAGTTACAACTTGAATTCTTTTGGCCATTCCTGACTATGGTTCGCAGTTAGGAAACAGGGTTTATCCTACATTAGCTTTAAGCAACACATTATAAGCTGCTTGCAAACCTAGTCAAACCAAAACCTCTTGCTGTGTGTACTCATTGCATTTTCTTTCTTGTTTCGCAACATTCCTTCTTCTCTTTGTTTCATCTATGTGGATATCTTACGATCACAAGAGTTCCCCAATAATGGACAGTCTTTTGAAACAGAAATCTTGCGTTTTCACTATGTTCTGCTTTCCTTCTTTAAAGAAAAGAAATTAAGCATTTCAAGCATTTAAAGATACACCGTATTAGATGTCTATTTTACAACTAAAAATGTATTGTATGATTATTAAAATGCATAATAATGCATATAACTGCATACTGGCAAATATTCATACTGATGAAAACCATCCTTATTTGTGTTCCCGGAAGACATGTCTTAAATTGTGCAACATTGCCTCTTACCTCTTCTGATTAAATTCAAAGTTCTTTATGGAATGTGGGATATTTCAAAAGTTTGAAGTCGCTCTGGTTTTTCACATTAAAATCAGATAATGTCTGTTAAACAGAAAATGTTGATAATTATACAGTTTTGTGCTTTAAGTAGAGGATACAACAAAAATGAAATGAAGATAAAAGTGTAGAACCTGATATGTATAAATACAAACTTGGGATTGTTTAGAGGCATAGAACGGGCAGCTGAAAATTGTGTATTTATAAAATACGGCAAAACTTCATTTAGTATGAATAACAGAATAAGCTGCTTAATCTCAATATATTTAGTATTAAGCTTGCTTTGCTTCAAGCAGCAATTATTGCCAGGCCAAATATATGCATAATAATTAAATCTATGCAATAACACGTGCAAATAAAGAAACTAATTTTTTTTATTTTTTTTTTGTCATTTAAAATGGGTATCAACAGGTATGAATTAAATGCATCACAAAAAAAAATACACACAACCTTTATTCAAATAAATGCAGTGTTAAAACATCCAACTACGTTAAAACACCCATAATGCAAATCTGAAACACAAAAGGCTTTGTTGCAGGCAATGACGCACTTACGTTCCCAGGGTTTCTTTGAAGTCATACTTCTCCTTCACGTCTGAGGTCTTCTTCTTCCAGGCATGGCAATCCTCACCCAGTGGCATCTTCTTGTGACGGTCAGAAACAATACTAGTGAGGAACAATGAGATAAAAGGGAAATGCTCATCAATATTTGCTGATTAATCAGCAGCTTAACTGCAGGAGAAAATACAGGACCTCGCTGATAATGCAGTGACTGTGTTTGTTTTCGCTGACTGCATTAATGCAATTAATGCAAATGTAATTCAGACTTTTACTGATATCAGTGGACTTTGCTACTTCCATTCTCATACTAATGTGCCTCAAAAGTTGATGTCAACTAGGATAGACTCTAAAGAAAACATGATATATATTAGACTGTAAATCAAGGCAGTTGTAGTTCAATAGCATAACTAGTTAAAAGCAGGTCCCATTATAAAGTGAGCATTATAATACTGTATGTTGAATCCTAAGATCTTTGAGGTTAACTGCTGGGGTTTGCAGTAGCTCAACGACTGTGTACTGGAGAGCAACACTTCCTGCTGAAGGTCACATAACTGACTAAACAATAACATTTATTATGTCAGAATAGTAAAAGAAATATCACAAGGAACACCTTCTTTTTTACATGTTCAGGAAAGTTGCATAAAACTTTCCAACCGTTGTATGCAACAGTCGTCTCAAATGAAATATGTTTTAAATTGTCATTGTTGTTCTCTGATGCTATTTACAGTCAAAAAACAAACTTGCTAAACGAGTCGCTGTTGTTGATGTGAATCTAAGTTTACAAATTTTGCTCAATGGCTCCTTGCAGAGGTCGTTAAAAGTTGGAAGATTAAGTAACGGAGTGCATTAGACACAAATTCAAATACTTTTTCCTTTCAGACATGTTGGGAAAAGTGATGTCATGCTTGAACATGGCTGAACTCATGCACCTCTATAATCAAGAGGAAGGTATTTATGGTAGAGAGAGACATCCAAAAGTCACACCCACTAGCTACATAGTTAATGATTAAACAATAGATTGACTCTAGTGTTGCTATTGTGGGCGTTTAATAATTCAAATTCAAACTTCCAGTGGTGTAAAGTAACTTTTGCTGGGCAGTATTAGAGCTGCATAATATTCTAGTGATAATCAGGGTTATAGGTTCTGATTTGCAGGAGCTTTTTCCTGTTGAATGTCAACTTTTATGCAATATGTGCTTAACTACATAACTTATATAAATGCTTAAGTTTGAGTTCAAGTTCAGCTTTAAAATTGCAACAACCAACCTGACAATGTGGCTTCCTGTTCCCTTATCACTTCCTTTTAACTCAGGAAAAGTTAACATTCAAATGTTTGTCCTCGCCATGCTTTCAAGTGTGGTGGTGATCACAAAGGGACCCTGCTGTCACAGTTATTATCATCTAAAACCAGAAAGTGCCTATAACTCAAGACCTTGATGACTAAAATAGCCCTGTTCATATCAGCATGCCTCACTCCTCCTCTGTTCCTGCTGCCCGCCTGGCAACTTCATCCTCTGTCTATATGAGATGATGTAACATATTGTTCTGAGCTTAAGTTGTGTTGCTTTGCTAAAGACTTTATAATAGTACAGCAAATAGTCCTGTAAAGAGTTCAGAATCAGCTTATCTAAATGCTGATTTGTATATATGTGAAGTTTTAAGCCATGAACAGGGGGACAACATAATGCCAGCAGCATTCAGGGCAAATGTTAACAGGGCATGGCCTCTACTGGCTGCTGTTACTGACTGATGGACACAATGCACACAATTTCCAGGATTAATTTGTACTTGGCCTGTGTTTTGCATACACACACATACACACGGGTCCCCCTCTTGCTACATTCTCTAATGCCAGAAGTCAGCTTCATATATGTTACCATGGAAACCCAAAGGAGCTGCTATGGTATCTGAGAGTCAAAATTGCTTTACTGTCTAATGGCAGATGGCAGCTAGTTCGATGGCTGACTGCAGTATGTTACATTTAGTTAAAGGTGTTCGAATAACATGTTCAAGCACAGAATACACACAACATATAATTCTCAGTGTAATGGTGTGAGTGCTCATGTTCAGCTTTAAGTGTATTAAATATCTATTCAGGATAACGCCAATGTAAGATTATCAGATTCAGATATATAACTTTGTCATTAGATCTCAGAGTTTTGCATGCATTTCAGAACAACTAAACTAAACGGAAGTGTCTCCAAATTAGATATGACAGCATGCAAAGTAATGTGCATAAGGGAAGCAGTAAGAGGAAGTTTTTTGCTAGTAAATCTGACACTGTGCAGCCTCTGCTTCTGGAGTCTGACAACAACAAGCAGGACAAACAACTAAATAGAGTAGATAGTAACTCTGTTCTCAACTACATCTTCAACTTGACACTATTCTCTTGCCATGGAACGAGAATCTATTACCAGACTTTATTTTTACTGCAGCATTTTTTTCTGAAAACTGAACTAGAGAAGGTTAAATTAAGGCCATGCATAAATGCTACAAATATTTAGGCTGTTTTTATGTCTGGTTGTCAGGAGAGGTCTACATTGGAGAAGTTGTGGTGCTGAAACAATTGGTATCTAAGTGCATGTGTGAATAATGATAAATATCTAAATGTTTTATGAAATGTATTAGGGATACTATCAATCTACCTGGGCAGTCTGCCCAAATATAGTCAACATTAGTCAGTAAGGTGCTTGTAACCAATTGTTTTTAATATAAACTACCTCGACTTCTGAGCAAACAAACTTGCGTTGCACTGTTGACGCTGAACTGGAACAGAAGACAATCACTTGGGTAAGGCATCCTGGATTTCCTTGGATAATTTATCCCAAGTGTTTCACATGGAAATCAGTTTGCAAACAAGGAAGTCAGGCAAGGTCTTAATTCTTTCAGTACATACATTATTAATTAATATAAACTGTTTAACATTCTTACATAAAGTACCTTTAATTGGCCAGATGGCCAGTCAAAAATTTTTTTTTTTTTTAAATCCCATGATGTCAAAGCCATTAAAGTATAATGTAGGAACATTTGATTGCTTTTCTCTCATGTAACCCACAAGGTATTTTGACATATCTTAACCAAAACAACCATAGGACATCCCTTTTAGATTTTTAACGGTTAATAAAATTACTGAAAGGATCATGGATTTTAAAATAAAAAGCTTTATCTTGATTTGACGGCAATATTTGGGCGTCACAGTCGTTCAATTAACAAAGCAGTCATTTATCAAAAATAACTTCACAAACGGAAGCTGGAGAAACAGTGAAAGCACCTCTTACATTCTGCTTGTTTGTAGCATCTCACCTTGCTCATATGAAGATTTAGACTCATGATAATTCATGCACTGAGAATGTGTGATACTGGAACGCCAAAGTTATCTCATTTAAAATGTATGAATGTATCAACCTTGCTGGTCACTGGTTGCCTTCATTTCCTACAGGTAACTATGCTCAGCAAATATCATCATGCACTTAAAACTCCTTCCACACATTTTCATTTAAGAAACAAAAAATATGTGGAAAAATATTCCCATGAACAACTTGTGTCACGTTTAAACACATTTAAAGCAATCGGACTTTTAAGGACAAAGTCAAAGATGAGCAAGGGTGTGTGTGTGGGGGGGGGGGAGGGGGCAGATGCTTTAAACAGCAGAATAAGGTTCATGTTTCACATTACGCAGGAACGGAAAAGGGCAAAGCTTGAACATGTAGGATTGTAGAGGATAGACACATGCAGGTTTTGTATGAGCATGTAGAGGACCAAAGAAGCCCCCCCCACCCCCACCCAGTGTCCAGTGATGACATGACTCAAACCCCAACAGGACTTCAGAAGCCTGAGACTGGGAAATGCACAACCACATTCCCTGAGCTGCAGGTGACATGCAACATTCACCCTTGTTTAAGATTTACACAGAGAGAATCGCTGTACTCACTGGTTTCCCATTCCTGTGATGAGCAGTGGACAGAAGAAACACATATATACACGTAACGACAATTAAACGTGACAAACATTCATTAAGTTACAATTTTAAATGTTAATTTTACTGCAGTGACGTTAAGATATTTTATGTATACACACGCACGCATACATAGAGAAAGAGCATCAAGGATACAAACAATCTAATGAAACTGAAAAACACAAATCTAAAATTTTACTTCAAACTTTTTAAACAATTTGTAAGTCTGAACAAATCCACTCTAGAAAAGTGCTGATGACAAACTAACACATTTAAAAACCAGTTCTGTTTAATCTCCTAACACTGACAAACATTAATTCGGGCTTAACTTCATGGCTATTATGTCATATCTCAGTAAGGAGTCTATGGCACAGCTCCAAACTGTGGGAAATTCGATGCCAAGCTGTAAACAAAAACACACGTCAAAGGACTGCATTCCTGCTGCGGCTGATTCACTTCACTGGAAGCCAAATTGTTTTTGAAATGATTTGATTGGACTTCTTTTCAGGGCTGTGTTTAGTCATGTTCCTTTTTGTCATACTGTTCATTGCTGCATCACCTATACGTCTCAGACTCTTTTTAATCTCGTATATTTAGCTGCCTTCTGTTTAGCTCTGCAAAAAAAAAGTGCACCAGTCAGTACAGGAGCAGCACTTACTTTGGGAGGGAATAACTGTCTTTGGTGTGGAATTGGGGTTTTGTAATTCATTAGATACCAAAAATGGTCAACCAATAAGGCTTTTCAATATTGAGTGTCGACCTTTTATGGTGCATTTGTCTTTTTCTTTTTTAAATCTTTTGCATCTGGTAAACTAAACCAATTTATTATCAATCACAAATGAGTTACAAACACAACAATAAAAAAATGCTAATTATCATTCTGATTAATTCGCAGACTGATTATTTAGTCTGTCACTTGTCTCTTTACATGCACAAAAAAACTATATAACACATAAAAAGAAATTTGAAAAATTTGGAAAACCCAAAAGCATCATATGGCCTCCTTAATGGTGTGAGAACTGCAGAATGCAGGACCCAGATGATCAATCTGAGATCTGGCCTGACAATCAAAGCTGAACTGCCTTTTTCGCAACCAGCTGCTTTCCATTTGGATGATATTTCATGCTATCACTTTGGATATCTGGCGTTTCTCTGGAATTTCTAGACATGTACAGTTATGCACGTCCAACAAAATGAAATGCACAAAAAACCTTGAAAAAAAAAAACTAGAGCAGACAAGACAAATCTCCATTCACATATTTCATACATCAGCAACAATCAGAATGATTCATTAGGTCAAACTGTTGGACTCAAAGACTCCAGGCCTCTGCAGTAGTGGGAGAGTGCTTTCTGCCGCTTGCCAAGTGCAACATCTTCAGCAGCATAAACACAGAGAGTGATTCACCAATTTCTCCCATCATCACTTTTCTTTTGATTCATAAAACAGATTTCAAGGACTTGACATGGTGCCTGCATACCATTCAGCACTATGCACCCACTGGCTGGGAGCAGTCTGATTGGTCAGCTGTTGTTAATGACCCACAACAAATCCACTCTCAGTGCGAATTGATAAGCAGGCTTCTTCCTAGATCCCATTCTCAGAAGAGGTGTATATATTTGAAAGAAAACTTGAGAGAGAGAGACAGAGACAGAGAAAGAGAGAGAGGGAGAAAGAGAGAGAGAGAGAGAGAGAGAGAGAGAGAGAGAAGGAAATAACAAATAAGGAAGAGATGAGAGCTAAGTTTGAAACATAGCATGAAGAATTACTCAGAGAACCATCGTCAGCTATAAAGATTCAAAACAACATTCAGGGCTTCACTTCACTTCTTTGTATGTGTTGAAAGAAAGAGTTTAAACTCGTCTTAAGTCAGCTGTAATGCCAGCTTCCCTCAAAAGAGAAAGAGAAAGCTATCACTTTATTGCCAAGCATATTCCATGTCAGTATCTGCTCTTGGAAACTGCAGCTTCAGTTACACAGAGGTCCTCTCAGTGTGAATGAGGGTACAGTGCATGACCCGACGGGGCGGCTGCTGTTGTCTCCAGCCGGCTCCTCTGTCGTTAGCGCTAAAATAGGTTACGTTTGAACTCGTTAAATCTTTCACCTATAGTTATAAACACGTTACTCTATAGCCTTTGTAACACATAACGCAGCCTGCCCATAAAAGCTGGCCTCATAATCTGTTAAATATTGCTTGTTGAAAGCAAGAGAAAGAAAAAAAAAAGCTGTCAAAACCTCAGCTGGAAACCTTGCTCTGTGGCTTCTATCGCAGAGTCTCAAATAAAGTTTGAGTCATGGCAGTGAAGCAGCGGGCCTCCTTACCTAAAAACGTGCGGTCAGTGAGGTCCAGTGTCCGTCTGTGCCTTGTACTCGGAGCGCTCTCACCGAATCTGTAGAGGCAAGAGGCAACCTCACCAGCAGCGCTCCTCCTGACGTCACCTCAGGGCAGGGCGACGAGCGGACCAATCAGAGCCCGAGTTTAGGAGCCCAGGTAAAACATCTCTGCCTCACTAGTGGTCAGCCCCCTGCAGCCTTGACGTCCGTGCAGCACTAGCGATGACAGACTTGGAGGTGAGTTACTGCTTTGATAGCAGTAAGAAATGGCCCCTGCTGAACACTGATGAAGTCCTTACAGACGTGTCTGACAGTCGTACAGCTGCTGATGCTAAATGGGATGGTGCTGACTGTCTTTTGCAAAGATTAATCCTGGTTGCTTGGGGAAATTATGAAACAACGGGTCCCTATACACGTACCCTCCTCTATAAGAGAACAAAACCGTCACACGTCAAAGAATAAAACCACCACAAACATCTAATTATGTTGTTTTTGCAGTTATTATGTGACTTCCTGGTTGTTTTAGCATCCTGCTGTACAGTTAGTAACATGTGTTCATTTGTCATCTCTTATATATTGTTTTGTGTCTATTTATGGTTATTTTTAATGTTCTTTTAGTCATAAAATTGTAGCTGTTTTGTATCTCTTTGAAGTTTCTAGTATTTGTTATTTATTTAGCATCTGTGGGTTTTTTGTTTTTTGTTTGTTTGTTTTTTGTCACTTTTGGTTCTTGTGTGAGACTCTTCCTGTTTGAGGGCAATTTCCTTTTACGTCTTTATCATGCAATCATTCTTCATGCCATTTTCAGTTTCTTTCTGATACCCTTTTTAGATCTGCTTAAAGCCCTCCAAACCCGAGGTGACCCTGGGCCTGTGTTGGTACATGAAAGCAAATTTTGAAATGTAATAATG
>JAOXYM010000003.1:28550024-28564292 GCA_028567055.1 Leptatherina wallacei | reverse complement strand
CCCAGTTTCTTTATAGCGTCTTTCTTGAAGTCCAGGAAACCTATATAGTTGTTCTAAAGAAAAAGATGTCTGATATAATCAATATTTTAATGTATTCTAATACTGAAAACAGTTCTTGCAAGAGATACCCACCTGGTTTCCAGCCCCCCGAACGATACCTTTAGCAGAAGCAGAGTCACAGTCATCAGAGAAGGCAGCCGCGTGTCCTGGTTTGAGGTTGGTTTCATAAAGCTCTTGAATGTCTCCTGAGATCCAAAAGAACAGGCACATGTATCCATCAATGTACTTCCTGGAAAACATCTCTTATTGTTAAATGCCGTGAAGCAATTTTTGTTTGGCTTCTAATACAAGATCTCATCCTTTATCGTGGCTCCTTACCTTGAACGATGATATCATCATCGAAATAGATGGCCTTCTCTGCATCAGGTATGTACGAAGGCAGATAAAACCTGGCAAAAGTCAACTTAAAAATACAACATTAGTACCAAATTACCAAAACTGTCAAGAGAGATAAGTAAATCTTAGATGGTTCTGTTGTATTCAGTTTTCTTACTGGTTTTGTAGCCTCCATCGTCTGAGCATCTCCCGGTATCTTCCCATTGAGTAGCTCTGACTTGAAAATAACGATCTTATGTTTGACATTTTTTAAGTGTGTCTCACTCAGCCACACCCTGTTGGTTAAATACAGAAAGTTATGTTTGGCAACTTAAATCAAATATTCAAGACTCCCATGTATTTGTTGTAATGCGATGTAATATAGTACACAAGATTGTTTCACATTCTTACTTTAGGTGATCAGCTGTATCATTCAGTGTCACAATGGTGAAGACCACATTAGCTTTACTATTCTGGTAGACACTGTTCATGGCAGCAACCACAGCCCCGAGTCTATCCTCTGCAGCGGTGATGAGCACAGG
This sequence comes from Leptatherina wallacei, assembly GCA_028567055.1. NCBI lineage: Eukaryota > Metazoa > Chordata > Actinopteri > Atheriniformes > Atherinidae > Leptatherina > Leptatherina wallacei. Next base: position 28,563,375 of record JAOXYM010000003.1, on the reverse strand, counting down.
GATTTCCTCTCCTTTCCGAGGCGACTCTTGCCTAAGATCTGGAGACAGCTCAGCCTCAAAGGGAAGAATCAGTCCAGCATCTGAATAGAAACACATTCCACAGTAAACATTTTAGCTCCATTTAAATGCATTCAAACTTGTCCGAAGAGATTTACACGATTATGCCACAGTATGGGAATAAAGTGTACCCTGAATGGGAGCGACCTTAGATCTCTAGCACGCTCGCTAACATACCTGGGTTTTCTTTGTGCAAGAAGTCACTGAGGCTCAAGAGATTTCTTTGAACAATGATGAGGAAGGCCACAGCCAGGAGCAGCAAAATGACCACGTTCACTGGGAATCACATTGGAGAGCTGTTAGTATGAGTGAACATGTATAAAAGCAACAGTGTCAGCTATTACTCTAGATGCCAAACATTTAAATACACACATTTCTGTTACAGCAGTTCTCTGTTTATTGTTTCCTTTCTGAATGTTAAGACATAATTGTTATAAATACAAAATAAAAAAATCGTCCCACCTCTCCTTAGTGTCATGACAAACGTCGCATTGGTCCTTCCAGCAAGTCTAATAGAAATAATAAAAATCACCAAAAAAAAAGAAAAGAAAATTAATAAAGTCTAAATAAATAAAGCGCCAGCTGACGGTGATTTCACTGGCAGCCTAAATGAATCGTGCTTTGCGTTGGTGGCCGCATAAACACGAACTAACCGGTGGCTAATAACTATGTATTAGTATGCTAAGATGAGAGAAGTATTGCAGTCCTTTAAAGTCTTAGGAGAAAATCACAGACATGACTACTTCATGTTAAAGCCAAAGTGCCAACTCAACATCAACAAGTTTATCCGTTCCGCTATCACGGCAGCACGTAGTAATAGGTGTCTGTAGTGCGCCTGATTGAAAAGTGTCATTGTGTTGCTTTCAGATCGTTTACCGAACGGGCAGGCTTTTTTTTTTTAAGAGAAGTTAAAGCTCTCCATCAATTTAACGCTAATTTGACCCTATTTATCAGGAGTTCGCCAGATGCATATGATTTATTAATCTATAATCGTGCACTGCTTTTCCCAAGTTAAGGCACTCGGGAGACCGCAAATGGGTCCTTTTTAATGATACGACGATTCTTTCGGAAACCGGAAGTCTACAACGAGCATCTTTTTTGCTAATTGGACCCAATTTATTTTTGTTTGAGTAGTTTATTTCTAGTGGAAACATGCTGCCTATATTCAAATCCATTCCCACGCACATGGTAAGAAATTACTACTTTATCCGAACCGGAGCTGGAAATCGCCACGCCATTGATTTTAATAATGTTGATTTATTATCCAACGTTAGCTCCTCGATGCTATGATCACATAGGTGTAGCAGCTGCTAAAACTATAATTATGCAAAGCTAAAGCCAGGTATCCAAAGTTGTTCCCAGTTTAGCCATATCACACGAAATACTCATATTTTCAAAGAAGTCGGTTGGTTTATCTTTACTTGAATTTTTGTTTCTGTTGCAAACGGGAAGTTAAAAGTATCATAAAGACTGTCCCTCAGCTTTGAAGTGCTGTTCAGTTCATTAACCTCAATAGGAACGAATAAACCATTAAATGTATTTCAATAATCGTCCAAACACATTTGATCGAGCACTGTCTGCATCATGAATGTTAAATTTATTACTGTTTTTTTTTTTTTTTTTTTTTTATTATATTGCAGGATTATAAGGGCCAGAAGCTGGCTGAACAGATTTTCCAAGGAATTATACTCGTCTCAGCGGTAAATACTCACTACATATGCAAAACAGCGAAACATCCCATCAACACTGCATTCCGTTTTTACCTGAGGGCTGATTTACTAAATAATTTTCTTTACAGGCGATTGGATTCGTGTATGGTCTGATCATTGAGCAGTTTGGGTGGACAGTGTACATAGTGTTGGCTGGTTTTGCAGTGTCTTGTGTGGTAAGTTTTTGTTCTCTTTTCTTTTTTTAGGTGTATTATGCATGAAATGATAATCAAACTCAATCTTGCTTCCCTTGTGGTTGTCCTTTTACATGTGACCATCAATGGTAAGCAATACACAATTTTGTATCTGTCCTTTATTTCAGCTGACCCTGCCTCCATGGCCTATGTACAGAAGGAATCCTCTGTCCTGGCAGCCAGTTGTACCAGAGAGTAGTGGAGAGTCCAGCCAGAAACCTCAGGAAAACCTCAAGAAGAAGAAGCACAAATAACTTAATGACCATCCCCGTCTAGCTGTGAATGCATCTTTTTATATGGGAATTATTTTCAAGTATGTCTCTCAATTCAAATTAGAAGCACTTGGGAAAAAAAATGGTAGTCTGCCAATACAGAAATGTGTTTCAAATAATAAACATCTGATCCTGCCTTTTGTTTTATAAATTCAATGTTTCATTTATATACTGTGTATATCCTTTTTTTTCTTCTTCAAACAGCACTGAGAATGTGATGTGCCAACAGAATTCAAATTTCTTATTTGTTTACATTAATTCTTCAGTTGGAATTAAAATATTTTATTGTGGTTTTCAACCTTACAGAAAATAGATGTGGGAAAAAAAATCTAATTGTTTAAATGTTAATATGTACAACACAACTAGTTTACATTTTATAAAAGAAAATTAAGTAGATCAGCAAAACAAATCCATTGTCTTTAAAGATACAGCAATAATGGAACGATTCTTGAAATTCTTGGTTGCATTATAAACAAATGGGTACAAGTATGCACAAAAGAACACTTTCACAAGGCTAAACTACTTGCATAGGCATCCTGAATGTTGTTAAACCATTTTCACATTCTGCATTCATTCTTACATGAGGTCTTACAAAACTTTGTACAGGTATTTACATAATTGTCTCCATGCTAATAATTCTATGACTGATCAGCACTTGGATGTTCACAGACAGAAGGCTGTTACGTCACACCACCAAAATGGCTTTTTGACAAGAAACAAACTCGTCTTTTGATTGACATTCACTTCAGTATAAGTTTCTTTCTGAAAGTTAATCCATTTACATAAAAACTCAGTTATCCTTGTTCTGTAAAAATGTCAAAATGCTTTCAGAGAGAAAAAAAACCAACACATTTTTAAACAGTCTTGGAGAAAATATACTTGCGTATGCTCCCATAATTACAGTGTTCTTTAAACCTTGAAGGCAATGTCCTCAAAAAACTTAAGCTGCCTCACCATTACAGCATAAGCTTGGTACTTTTCATCTCCCATCTGGTTACGAAGGCACAGCTGGAAAAAAAAAATTAAATAAACTGAGATCAGTCTGGAAACAGATAAGCTGAGACTTAAATATACAAGAAGTGTGCTGAAATAATTATTTAGATTCATATTTCTTTCATATTTCATCCATTGACTCCTAAATGTGAAGTTTTCTAACTAACGTAGGACCTTTGCATTGGGGTTAAGACAAGGTCGGAAGTATTTCACTCACTTCTCTTTTGTTCTCATCCTCCTCCTCCATAATTTCGAGCACTTTGTCCAACAGCTTGACACCCAGACCCTTTACCACATCTGTTCTCAGGTGCTCTATGGCTCTTCTTATCTTGGCTGGGCCAGATGTGGAGACTTCGGGATAAACAACATTTTTATTTGTACCAAGGAAGCTTAAGAATGGATGACTAATGACAGAATTTAATCAAAGTATCTCACCTTTTGGTATTTCACCAAGTGACAAGTTTTCTGCTTCCCCTCGTGCCTTCCCATGAAGCGCCAGGGTGTCCCTAAACTTCCTGTTCAGTTTAAACTCTGGCAGTGTTGCAGAGTCAAAACTGCTTTTGTCCATTTCATTTACACAGTCTCCAACATCCATACTCAAAGTTTGCGTCATCATATGGACTAAATCGTGCATGTCGCAGGATTCCGTTTTTCTGCTGAAAATCCATAAACACAATTTAATTGACAAAGCAACAATGCAATACAGCAGTATGTGAATGTTTCCCAGCTGTAAAGACTATAATGAGAGACGGTGGCTTGTATTTTTTATTGCTTATGTTTGATTAGTTTTTTTCAAAATAGTTTTCTCAAGCGACACTTGATCTTTTCCTGGTACAGAAAATGCTCTCACCTTTCCTTGCAGTCTCCCTCTAAGCGTTCTGTGGAACTTGTAGATGAGCTGCACTCATCTTCATCAGACCTTTGCTCCAGCAACTTATCCCGCTGAAACACAACAGACCCCACTAGTCTTAGACAAATAGAGTCATTGACGCAACGTTTGCACTTAATGACTTGATGAGCTTCCTTGGAAAGTATCTTTACATATGGTGTCGTTTCCTTTACTAAACTACATGAAATGCATTCAGCATCACAGTGGGTGGAACATTCGCACCTTACTGCTGGATTCTGTAATAGAATAAGAAGCAGATCGAACAACTGGGACACTGTAATACTCGGCTTTGGTGGAGGCGGCGTCATAAGAGGCCCTTCGTGCAGCATTATCACCTGGGGAGTATAGAAAATTAATTTAAAAATTCTTATATATCTCTGTAATTCTTATGTAGCTTTACAATGCTGTAGAAATTAAGTGAATATTACAGTTAAAATGTGTTTACTGGTGTGACCAAATTCATAAATGTCTACAGGAGAAAATAAATTTTCAAGGGCTATTGGCTCAATTTTTAGATTTATTTAGTTCAGTTTAAAGTCTGTAAAGTCATTTGGAGCAAGTACCTGATTGGTTGACACTCTCTTGGGACTGCCTCAGTCGTCTTCTCTCCCTTGCAGATAGAGGTCGGTTCTGAAAATGAATGTTTCATCCATTTTTCAGTGATTGATAAACTGAATTTGGTTTCAGCTGGATTAAAACACATCCTGAACCATGAGCACTAACAGGATTGCAATACAGAAATAAAGATGCAAGTGGCAATAATCCTGGTATGCAACAATAAAACTAATGAAAAATTGAGACACTACATTTAAATGTCAATAAAATCAATCAAATTTGCATTTCACATAAAATGATATAAACTTCACAAGAGAACATATAAAACATATCAAATGTTGAAAGTGAGACTTTCACTATTTCATGAAAAAAATTTGCTCAACTGGAATTTGATGGTAATAACACATATCTGCATTAAAAACAGAAATTAATCTATTATGAAAAGTACTGCACAGGTTTAGGAACACTTCCAGAAATGATTGTGAAATGTTGGTCAAAGCAGCCAGATGTGAACAGCAACGCTGATGTTTTCTCCGGACGAAGATTCATTTTGATCAGATGCCTCAAAATTAAAATTCTTTCTGGAAATAATATGCAGAGACTATGTTCTCTGGACTAAATACGAGAGGTTCAATCTGGGTTGTTATCAGTGCCCAGTACATAAGCCTCTATTTCTGATAAAATGGGGACAATATGGCAACCTACACATATGGAAAAGTTCAACCGATAAATATCTCATGCTCCTCATATCCAAATGTATTTTTCAGGGATGGCCTCTCATATTCCAGCAAGGCATCCCTAAACCGCAAACTGCATCTACTACAACATCATGTCATAATAGAAGTGGTGGACTGTCCTGCCTGCAATCCAGAACTCTTACCAATCACAAACATTTGGTGGACCATGAAATTTGACCCAGAACTGTTGAACAGGACAATATTCCTCTATCAAAGGTCCAGCAACTGGTCTCCTCAGTTTGGAGCCTTTTATGAGATGTGTTTTTGTCATGAAACTCAAGATGACCGAATATTTCTCAAGAAAAGAGTAAATTGTCTCAGTTTCAACATTAAATATGTATTTTTTTGTTCTTCGTGAGTATTGCTTTAATAGATTTAATAGATTCTGTTTTTATTTATATTTTAAACGCTGCCGATTTATTTGTTTTTTGTTGTTTTGCATGTTGTTGCTGGCAAGTAACGCATGGGAATCAGGGAATCTTATACTCTGGGCCTTTAGGCTCCCAGAGAAGGCGACATATGACTATAACAAATGCTTTACACCAACCTTCTCAAAAACATAAACAATGATATTACAGGTGAATTTATATTTAAACTTAACAGAAAGTTTACTACGGTGAAATTTACAGTCAAATATATTGATGACGTTTGGTCAAGTATTTGCCATACATGCAGTACTAATCATAGAAGATGAAAGATACCATTTCAGACTCATCTATCATACCTGAAGAAAATCTGAAATTTGATGTCTAGCATCTTAAAAACAACTGGGTCAGTTTTATTCAAATTTGAATGAAGAGCTTAAAAATAGGAAGTGGGGGACTTGCTTTTGTCACACCTGTGGTAGTGGCAGGAATCCATCCTTGGAGGAACTGACTGATGTGGAATCTGCAGCCACATCAGCTTTTTTGCTTTCTGTTGTCTTCCTTTTCTTCTTCCTCCCTTCCACAGTTACACTCTCAACAGGAGGTTGAGGTAAAGGTCTTGGAGCAGCCATCTTGAACTAACAGAAGACAAACAAGATGCCAGGATGATTTCAGTCAGCCTAACTTGCTGCTGAGTTAATATGACAGCTGATGGGCCAGCACTGCAGCAGACTGACATGATGAAAATCATGTCTTAAATATATCTCAGCATTTTTCTTTATTTTTAGGGTGTGTGTTCATAAATGATAGAAGATATGTAGTTCAGTAAAACCCTAGTAAAGATTCAATGAAAGAAGATTTAAATTTTTTTGTTTCCTGTTTATTGCATAATGCACTGCTCAAAAAAAAATCAAGGGAACACATAACTCAAAATCACTTCTGGGATATCAATCTGTCCAGTTAGGAAGTAACACTGATTGTGAATCAATTTAATCTGCTCTTGTACAAATGGAACAGACATCAGGTGAAAATGAGAGACACTTAGCAAGACAACCCCTATAACGGGATGCTCCTGCACTTCCCTGTATTCATCCTTTCTGGCTGATTTTTGGTCACGTTTGCATTTTGCCAGTGCCCCCACCACTAGAGGTAACATGAGGTGGTGTCTGCATCCCACAGATGTTGCTTAGGTAGCGCAGCTCATCCAGGATGCACGCTGTGGCAAGAAGGTTTGCTATGTCTCCCAGCCCAATGTTGAGAGCATGGAGGAGATATCAGAAGACAGGCCAGTATACCAGGAGACGTGGAGGGGGCTGTAACAGGACAACAACTGAGCAGCAGGACCACTATTTGCTCCTTTGTGCAGGAGGAACAGGAGCACTGCCAGAGCCCTACAAAATGACCTCCAGCAGGACACTAATGTGCATGTTTCTGCTCAAACTGTCAGAAACAGACTCCATGAGGGTGGGGCCTGTGCTCACAGCCCGACACCATGCAGCCCAAATGGCATTTGCCAGAGAACATCAAGATCGCCATTGGCACCCTGTGCTCTTCAAGGATGAGAACAGGTTCACATTGAGCTCATGTGACAGACGTGGAGAACGTTCTACTGCCTGCAACATCCTCCAGCATGACTGGTTTGGCAGTGGGTCATGTGATGGGCTGGGGAAGTACATCCTTGGAGGGCTGCACAGACCTCCATGTGCTAGCCAGAGGTAGCCTGACAGCCATTAGGTACTGGGATGAGAACCCCAGACCCATTGTCAGACCATATGCTGCTGCAGTGGGACCTGGGTTCCTTCTGATGCAGGACAATGCTCCACCTCATGTGGCTGGAGTGTGTCAGAAGTTCCTGGATGACGAAGGCCTTGATGCTATGGACTGACCTGCCCGTTCACCAGACCTGAATCCAATCGAGCACCTCTGAGACATCATCCACCACCACCATGTTGTACCACAGACTGTCCAGGGGCCTGATGCCCTGCTCCAGGTCTGGGAGGAGATCCCTCAGGAGAACATCAGGAGCATGCCCAGACATTATAGGGAGCGCATACAGGCACATGGAGGTCACACAAACAACTGAAGCTCATTTTGAATTGTCATGAGGAATTTCCACAGAAGTTGGGTCAGCCTTTGATCTGATCTTTCCACTTTAATTTTGAGTGTGATTCTGAATCTAGACCTCCATGGGTTAATGATTTTGATTTCCATTGATCATTCTTATGTTATTTTGTTCTCAATACATCCCACTATGTAATAAATAAAGATTTTTCAACCGGAATATTTAATTCATTAAGATCTAAGATGTGTTGTATAAGTGTTCCCTTTATCGTTTTGAGCAGTGTATTACTTATGCGACATCCAACCCAACATTAGCTCCTGTATCCATGTTTACCTTATTCTGATCTCCATGTGTCTGTCTTACATCCTTTTCTCTATGCTGCTGTAACACAGATGGCTCTGTGAAGTACCGGGGACTTTGGCCAAGATCTCTCTTGGTGGCTTCAGAAGATTCTTCCTGAACAGGCTCCTAAATAGAAAACAATTACTCCTTTCCCACTGTGCCAAAAAATGATTTTACAATACAAGAATCACTTTGTGCATTATGTACACTGGATGTTATCCAGATGCTTACCAGTTTTGGAGGCTCTAACAGCTTTTCAGTGGTTTCTAGGTTGTCCTTCAAAGACATAAATGACCATTAATTTAAAAGAAAATGGGGATAACTGATGACAAGCTCAAACAAGTATTGAATTGTTCCTTTAACTACTTACTTGGACATCTGAGGTAAGCAAATGTTGTGTTGAAGCTTGCTTGATAAGGGTCACAGTGTCATTTTTATTGCCCGTGTTCACATCCAAAACCACTCCAATGTTTTCTAGATTTGGTTGCTGCACATCAGCCTCTTTAAGTAACTCCATGGTATTATCCTTATAATCCACATCTGAGAACTGTTTGTCCCCAAAGACAGAGAACGTATCCTCAGGGTTTGGTGTGGCTTGGGACTGAATGCCTTTCAGCTCATTGGATGCCGTCCTCTCATCACCTGTCTTGCTGCAAACATCTGATACAGCCTTCAGAGGGGGGTAAACTGGGGAAGGAGGAGGTGAAGGATCTAGTTTCCCTCGTTCTTTGCGGTCTTTGTACACACAGTGAGTCACAGATTCACTGGTTGGTCCATGGTGTGACATAACTGACTGGGGTCCATGCACTTGTCTCTTCCCCGTGTCATCCTGCTGCAGCTGGATATCAATATGAATGTTGCTGACGGTTGCCATGGAGTCGATGCTGGTTTTAACAACATCAGGTGAGGAAGGTTTAGGTGGTGGTGTCTGGACTGGAGGGCAGTCTGTCACACCGTTACGGCTTTTTGACTGAGGATAAGGAGAATATACAAAACTTTAATTGATTAATAATTCATTACTAACTGAAAAACAAGTGCTTGTATGAACAATTTCAAGACACAGATTTTTTGTCCAGCAGTTTCTTTCTCAACGTGATTGTTTTCATGTATACCCAACCGTACCAATTTCTTTATAAAACACACAGGCCAAAAAATAACAATAAAAAAATAAGAAATAATAATAAAATGCTACATTTAAGTCAAATTAAATCACAATCAACCTCTCACACTGGTTTGAAGGCCAAGGAGAAAAATGGAGCTTTGAATGCTTTGAATATGTATTTGTATGTATTATGTTAAATCGTATGTTCTTTTTTTAGTTTTTTTATGCGTTCTTTTTTCTTTCTTTCATATTCATATTTGAAAATAAACTTCAAACCTTTGAGTGGATTGTGTTCATGTAACAGATAAAAGCCTCTGGTCTGCTGATGTGAGAGATGGTTTATATGAGCACAGCAGTTCAGATAGATAAAAAGGGGACATTAAGAGACTTTAAAAAAAATAGAAGAATTTTGAAATTAATTCAAAAGCACACTGGAAGCCAGTGAAGTGAAGCCAAAATTGGACTAATGTTCTCTCATCTTTTTGTAGTGGTAAGAAATCGGGCAGCGGCATTTTGTACAAACTGCAGGTGAGCAATGGAGGCCTGGCTGATTCCATAAAGAAAAGCATTGTTATAGTCAATACAAAAAGTTATAAAGGTGTGAATCAATGTTTCAAGGTTATATTTGGACCAAACCAACTTAATTTTGGATAACTGCCTCAACTAAAAAAAAAAAAAACAGGATTTCACAACTGCACTCACATGTCTATCAAGTTATAGACTCTGGTTCAATTTTACACCTAAATTTATAATCAGATTTTTCCAAAGGGTACTAAGATGAAAGGTTGATGCAGAGGGTCCTGCTACTGCTGTTGGGCCTAAACATCACAACTTCAGTCTTATTCTCATTAAAACAAAATAAAAAGTTTAGAGCCATCCATTCCCTGATGTCAGCAAGGCAGTTTAGGAGATGCTGGACATTTCAAAAGATACACTTCTATAAGTCTAGTTAGCCTTGGCATTCATAGCTAACTCACCCGTTTAACCCGAGCGAGAGGTTCAGGCTGGGGACTTGGAGTGAGTCTCTCAGGTTTTGACTGGAATGAAGCTCCACATGATGCACTATTGGACCCACAATCACCACTGCTGTCCACAGCTTTTTTTCTTGATTTGGCAGTTTTTCTGGAAAAGTAAGAACCAAAGCAAAAATAATCTTTAAAAAAAAAGAAAAAAGAAAAGAAGAATACTCATATCATAGCATTTGTTATGGGAGAGAAGCAGTAACATGAACAATGGGTAAAATCAACAACTAATTGTTTGAAATGATTCCAGATTAAAATATTAAAAGAAATGAAAATACAGCTTTGGCAGTTTTGCCGGGGGAAAAAAAAGAGGTTTGCTGTCAATAAAACCTACTCTTTGGTGGCCTCTAGGAACATGGCAATTTGCCGTTTTATGTAGGGCTGCCGGAGGATGAGTTTCACATCAGGCCTGCCTTCAGGTCTCTTAGACAGCATGCTCTTGATCAAATCTCCAAGCTGCGGATCGTATCGACTCGGCATCTGAGGCAGCTGATTAGAAAAACAGGAAATGTTAATTAAAAGGACCAACATCAACTATCAAAAACACAGTTATTGAAATCACACAGATTAGTTACCCTATTGTACTATTTGGGGCAGGAACAATATTGTGTTCAGTCTATACATGGAGCTTAAATAATGTCCCTGACACACACACACACACACACAAAAAACCCATACGGTTTACATTGTGTCATCAGCTACTCCATGATACATACGAGCACTGAAAAGGTTTAAAATAAAATCAATTGTGCAACTAAATATGGCTAATACTTGACTGAAAGCCTGATTATAAGAAATGTGTAAAAATAAAACCAACCTTTCCTTCTACAATGCGATACACCAGTGAGTTCATATCTTTGGCATTGAAAGCGTGTTTCAGTGTAGACATTTCATACACGCAGCAACCCAGGGCCCATACATCTGACTAGAGACAGAATAGATTCAATTGTAAAATGGTCACAACATAAAAAAGGTTCACACACCGAAATCTGTAACATGAACTTAATAGCAGCTCCATGGAGCACCATGCTACAAAATACATATTGTGTATCAGAGACCGAGCAAACTAAATCTTGCAACACTGAAGTTCACAAATTTAGATTAGTTTGGTTTTACAAAACAGTTCAGACAGAAAAATAAGTAACAAAAAATGCTCAGATAACTTCAAAGACAGTCATTTTTCCAGCCTCCCTTTAACTACTTAGAGCAGGAAGTCAATCTACCTTGTAGTTATAAGGTTTATTAGAGAAGAGCTCAGGACTCATGTAGTATGGCGTTCCAATAAGTGTGCTGGCCATATCGTTCTGGTTCTCCAATACTCGTGCAATGCCAAGGTCCCCAACTTTGATGATGTTGGTTTTTGTCAGGAATATATTCTGAGTTTTCAAGTCCCGGTGAAGAATGTTCCTCTCATGCAGATACTGCAAAGCAAAATTCAAACAGTGACTTCCTATGTCTGATTCTGTTTTTAAAGAAATATACATGAAATATATGCACAATATTACAATACGCTGTACCTGGAGGGCCATGGCTATCTGGACAAACCACTCTACAACCTGTCTCTCCGGCAAAAGTTCTCCTTTTTGTTGTTTGAGTCTGTGATAGAGGTCACCCCCTTCACAGAAGCCCATCACAATATAAAGCTGACAGTCATCTCCTTCCCAAGACTCCCTGTAAGTCACAATGTTGGGATGTCGCAGCTGAGACAGAAGCTGTGCCTCCTGCTCTGCAGCACGCCGTTCCCGCTTGGAGGAAGTGATCAGATTCAGCTTCTTTATAACATACTGGGGGCAAAAGACGATGAGAAATTAATTTGTATATCAGCTGATGCACATCCTGAAAATGAGAAAACCCCACAAGATTCATTCATTTATGTTTTCCAGTAAAAAAAAGTAATTAATCAGGACTTCTTAAAGTAAGTAATAAGCTGACTATGAAGCAAGAATTAATATGACGAGAACAGAAAAAACAAAGCCATTTAAAGGCTTTTAATCAAATGAATTATTGTCAGTGTTTCCTGAATGACATACAAACTACAAAACCTCCAGATGAAGCATCAGTGGAAGATGATGCGTCATCATACGACTATCTTAATAATGTCCAGGTCACTAAGATGATTGGACTAAATCAAATCTCACACACTTATATAGGATAGGCTACACGAAATACTGACAATAATCAATTCCAATATCGACTGCTAAGAAACCGACCAATTGCTCATGTTTTAGCTCAATTTAACTAAGTGCAAGCTAACTGTAAATTGGTGAAGTCGCCACAAAACCAACATTGTTTTTTAAGAAAAGGAATCACTAGCTCATTTTACCAGCTTTGATATATCATAGAGTTTACACACTCATTTTTGCTGCTCACCTGTTTTCGGTCTGTTTTGTTTTTCACCAAGTTCACCTCCCCGTAGCTTCCTTTCCCAACGACCCTAATGAAAATATAATTATTCATTATTTCCCCACAAGCCTTTATAAAGCGACCCGACATGCTGAAACATTACACGGCACTCCTGGCAAGTGTTTTGGTATTATTTTGTCCCATAGCGCAGTAGAAAAGAAAACATAAACTAAACAAATCAGTGCAAAAAACTTCGCGTTAGCATCAGTGCCAGCGAAGATGTTTTGAAAAGGCAGGAAATCAGTAGCAGTCAAGAGTTTGTCATCACTAGGCAACTCACTGCTGCTGCCGAAGCTGAGAGGGGCCATATGGACCAAAAACAATGTTCTGTTTATTTTACAGCGCCACCCAGCGGCCGGAGTGGGGCACAGACGCAGTTTCAGCACAGAGAGGTTATTCTGTTTTCCTCCTTCGTGCCAAACTAGACTTCTGAGTTGAGTTGCATTAATGGCTGGCAGCTATTTACCCCTCCACCCTTTACAGAATCTTGTAATATACAAATGTATGGTATTAGACATATTCCTTCCTTCTCTTATTGTCTTATTATCCTTTCGAAATCAGGTATTTGATAGATAAACAAACAAACAAACAAATAAATAAATAAATAAATAAATAAATAAATAAATAAATAAATAAATAAATAAATAAA